>JARYGA010037434.1:0-48934 GCA_030545235.1 Helianthus tuberosus | reverse complement strand
TAGTTATGCATAAGCTCTTGAGTCAATAGAATATTATCCGAGATTTTTCTTCCTGGGACAAAGGCAGATTGGTTGATACTAACTAACTCGTTTAAAGCCCCCTTCACTCTATCCGCAACAATTTTGCTAATGCACTTGTATATAACATTGCAACATGCAATAGGCCGATAATCAGTAATAACCGAAGGGGTAGGAACCTTCGGCACAAGCACAATAAGAGTATGGTTTAACTCGCGTAACAGATTCCCAGTGTCAAAGAAATCAATAATAGCTTTTGAGATATCTGCACCAACAATATTCCACGCACTCTTGAAAAAAGCAGCCGTATAACCATCCGGCCCCGGGGCTTTATCAATACCAATAGAAAACATAGCCGCTTTCACTTCCTCTGAAGAAACCTGACGAATCATATGGTCAGCCGTAGCCGAGTTCAAAAAATTAGAGAATAAATCAGGCGATGGAAGCAAAGAAACGTCCCCTGTACACCCCAAGAACTTCTCATAATGACTAACAAAAGCATCATGAACCATATCACCTTCGAACACATTTCCACTCGAATCCCGAATAATATCAATCCTGCTACGATGGTTCCTATTTTTCAGAGCAGAGTGGAAATAAGCCGTGTTCATGTCTCCAGCACACAACCAATCTACTTTGGATTTCTGTTTCAGAAATCGCTCCTCATCAAGTAACGCTTCTTGATAACAGTTCGTAATCGTAGCTTCTTCGGCTCTAAGAATAGCATTCAAAGGATCCCGATCTATAGACTTCTGAATACTGTCAAGTTTAGTACGAAGCTCAATGGTCTTGTTATGAAGATTGCCTTGTTTAAACAATAATGCACGAAGAGGCCTTTTAAGCTGCCGAAGCCTTTTAACAACCGAAAACTGATGAACTCCATTAACTCTAGTAACCCAAATCTGATTGACAATATCTAAAAATTCCGGTTTATGAACCAGAAAATTAGCAAATTTAAAAGGTCTCGGTTTCAACTTACCCGATTCAGGAATTTTTAGGACACACGGAGAGTGATCCGAAAGACGATACGGCTGAAATAATGCTACCGCACGCGGAAAAAGAGAAACAAATTGAGTATTACCCAAAACACGATCAATTTTCTTTAATAATCCGACGCCCTTCTTTGGTTTTTTATTCCATGTAAAATGGATACCCGAACTGTTAATGTCGAACATCTCGATATCATTCACACACGATTGAAAGTCCTTCATTCCAATAGAAAACGAAGATGTTCCCAAAGACTTATCTTCCAGATTTAGAGCCGAATTAAAATCACCCATAACGAACCAAGGACTATCACCAACTAGAACTTTGTGCATTGAAAGACTTTGCCATAAACTTCTACGAGAAACATAATAGTTGGCAGCATACACAAAAGAACAAAACACCATCCGCTTATCCAATTTAAAAATAAGCTGTAAATGCATAACCTGATCAGATTGAGCAAGCACCATGACATCGAAAATAGCTGGATTCCATCCAATAATGATTCTAGTTCCTTTATCACACTTAGCACCGTTGGACGTCCACTCCCAAGACCGAAAAACAGAATTACAAACTTTATCAAGCTTACCAATATCAACATGCGATTCCAAAATAGCACACAAACTAAGATTATAATCCTTCACCACCTGTCGAACCTCTGATTGTTTAAGAGAGCGGTTCAACCCTCTAATATTCCACGATGCAATACTAACCATCTTTAACCGCTATGTTAGGAGTGCTTGCCCCTTTAGTATCCTCCGGCTTGTGAGAATCTTTCGGCTTTTGAGAATCTCCCACCATAAAATCATTTGTTTCGTTATAAACTTCCGTCACCTCCTCATCCTCGGAGTCCTCAAAACCATCAACATCACCATTCAGGCCTTTACTATTCTGACCCTCATCCGCGTCACAAGAACTTAAAACATTAAAAGGATTCGCCGACTGAAAGTTACCAGCCGACTTTATGTTTAAAACCTATTTATGTTTGTTGATAATCGGCCTATACTCAAACTTTTGTTTTGGTTTAGGAATATGAATACCCGGTTTCCTAGCAACCTTCTTGCTTTGCACTTCCGTATACCCATCTTCATCCACTCTAGGAGTTGTCTTCATCGGAGCTTTACCTTGATTACCATGATGTTTAACATCTTTCTGAGGAACATTTCTCCTTGGATTTTTAGGGCATGCATCATTAGAATGGCCAAAAACACAACAAGTCGAACACCTTAGAGGATCCCATTCATATTCAACATACATTGTTTCCTTGATAAAACCCTCACCATTCGGATTTGGAATAGCCATTGTGATTTTCTCCTTAAGATCTTTATCCGCTGACACTTCAATAAGAGCACGCGCAAAGCTACTTCTACCCCAATTATCCACGCACATATCCGTTGTATATGAGTCAAGCATTTTTGGATCTCCAATGGCAGTAGCAATCATACTAAGACCATCCTCCGTGTAAGCAGCAATCGGGACTTCATGTACTTTTACCCATAGTTGAACTTTATTAACCTCCTTCTTTTCTAGCTTGGTAGTAGGCGTCCATTCCTGTAGAAAGAATGGTTGTGATCGAATAATCCATGGACCAGCAGCTAGAACATCCAACATACCTTTATGATCTTCAAATTTAAAAAAGAAAAAACCATTTGCATTCATCATCGACTTCTGTAACCCAAACTTTTTCCAGTTATTTTTCACAAAATAATCAACTACAGAATACGCAATACGATCTCCCAAAAAGTACCCATACAAGGTATTCGCTAACTTATCCTGAACTACCCGAACCGATTCAACCGGGAGAACAATATCACAATCTTCATGTTGCACTGAACTTTCAAGGGACCTGAAGTTTACTTTCTTGCCTTTCTGATTCTTCACCGATTCCGCATAAGACATGGGTTTTATCACCTGATCACCACCATCAAGAACACTCGGTCCACCTTGATTCAGGTCAGAATTCAGATTACCAGTTATAACCGGCTGATTACCAGCTACAACCGGCTCCGTTATTTTAATTAACTCATCAATGACATTAATCTTTTTTGGCTCCGATTGCAAGTTCTGAACTGTACCCCTACGTGGCATTCTAGAATTACCATCAATATTCAAAACCCTACTAGCAAAACCTTTGTTCGAATTAGGAGGCTTTCCACGATCATGCACTTCTCTCCCATCTGTTTTGGGACGATCATTCACATCTGAATCAACACCTCTCTCCATAATCAAGAAACAAAACTACCATGCACACAATCAGCCGAAGACACCAGATTCACGAACAAGAAGACAGCAGAAACCCTAATCCTTTAAACCCTAATAACAAACCTAAACCCTTAATCGATTAATCCAGTGTATCAATCTAGCTAAATTACTCTCAGGTAACCGCGATCAATAACATCTAGGTTAATAAATCAGAGTTTCGACTTGATTGTTAGGGCGGCGATTTGAAAAAGAAAACAGAAAAAACCCTATTGTTGATCGATCCCTAATGCTAACGAGTTCGTTATAGAATTTTGAAAGAACAAAACTCTAATCACAGACTGTTATACATCAGATCACAAAGAAAACAGGATTTTCATGATGAACAAAAATCGCCAAAGGAGAGAGCAAAAATAATCATCTTATTATATCCTGACCCATGTTTTTTATATTACAAGTATTTGGGTAAAGATGAATTTTAATTTAGAAAAAGAATAGGAAATGTTTTTTATATTAGACCATGTGTAGTGGTTTGGGTGAATAAAGCTCCTACCCTTGGACGTTTTCCGCCATGTGGTAGTACAGTCATCAAGGGGCATTATTGGGCGTTTTTGTAAAATGGGTGTAGTGGGGATGTGGGCATTATATTAAAAAGGGGTGTTAAACAATTAAATAAAAAAACATCCAAAAAATGGTATTGGGCAAGCATAGGAAAGAATGCATGTGATTGGCCAAACAATTGGATGTTTGGCGTGATTTAAAAAACGCCGGGGGGCTTTTTTTGGAAAAAAAAGGCTAGAAAACTCCCATGGGGGTGGGGGTGGGCATGATTGGACGTGTTTGGGGGCTTTTTTTTTTGAAAAAAATCACGCCCACTACGGACGGTTTTACAATGGTTTATTTATATGCTATGTAGAAACACGTGCATTAGACGAAGTTAGATTAAATATTATTAATCTATACTATATTATAATACGTGAGGGAGAGACGTTTTAACATACCCAAATAGTAAGAATTTATTCCCTCTTATTTATAAGTACACCTTAAAATGAAGGTAAATTATTCTCTTAAACAATAATTATATTCTAACCCCTCATCTTATTACACTTAAATCCCTAAAGTTTAAGATAATTATGGGTAATTAGTTACAAATTTCCCCCTCCACAACAAACTTATAATTCTTTTACGTATTCTTGTCATATTTTAAAAACTATAATGTTTTAAAAAGTTCCAAAAGTACCGTGACGACCTACTCATTTTTGTCGATGTTTCGATAGTTATCTTGGTCAGTACTGACGTGTAGATTAAAAGGTACAAGTAGATGATGCCTTAGTGTACAAATGAATAAAACCCAACGTATTTAGTCATTATTCCAGAATTTTTAATAGCAACAGAATGTCAAATGATTAAATCTCGTTAATTTGATCATCTTATCTAGATTACACTTTAATCCATCATCTTTAACAAAATTATAGATAATTAGTTAGTGTTACACTTTATCCTCTTATAAAAACCTAATTCTCCCCAATGATTTTTAAACGGTTATAATTTTTTGGTATGTTAATATATTTTTTTAATTACACCATATGAACGAGTATTTTATTCTTTCTATTTTGAGTATAGTATTGTTATAGTTTTTTAATTAAAAAATTGATATGTTACGTGGTTAACACTGTTTAAGGGTGAGTAATAACTGAATCATTAACCGAAACTGAACCGAAATCAACCAAAAACTGTATTAACTGAAAAGTGATTAATCAAAACCTGAATTAACCAAAAATGGTTATCAATTTTTTGTACCCTCATTTAACCAAAATTAACTGAACCGAACCATTCATATTTTCATATATTTCTAGCTTTATACCTTCGGTTTATGTATTTCATATTTATACCCCCATTTTATGTATTTATACCTCCATTTCATGTACCTATACATTCATTTGATGTATTAATATATAAATTTCATGTATTTCTAATCGAAAGTTTTAGCCCAAGTTTGGTTTTGGCTATTAACCGAAATTAAATGAATCAAACCAAAAACCGTTAACCTAACTGAATAAACCAAACCAATTAATTAAAAACGAATTGGTTATTGCTAATTAAATAAACCAAACTAAAAACCGCTAATCTAAACGAATAAACCGAATACTGATTGGTTAATAAAATAGACTAAACGATGACTTTGATTTCGGCTTTGGTTGAGGATAATAACCGAACCGACTGAACCATGCACACAATGAAATGGATTACCCGATTACTTCGCTTTTGATGTATATTTATCACAATGATTTTACAATAAATATTATATGAATAAGAAAACTATCAAAAACGAGTATCGTAATGCGATGTGTCGCTCCCGCCGTATTGCGCGGGCATCCTACTAGTAAGTTTAAAAGAAGAAAGCAAACAATATATGGAAAATATTTAGTTCAGTTACATATTTATTAGGCATAGCTTGAGTTTGAGCTCATCAAAAGATAAACACAAAATTTTTTAATCATTTATAAAAATATTCAGCACACTGGATTGTGATACATATCATGATTAGTTACTTATTTACGTAGTTCTTGTTTGATTAACATCTGATAACATCAATCAAGATTCCGCATTCGATTCATAGTTTCTGGTTGAATATTATTTCGTTAAAAATTGAGTTATTGCGTTCTATACATTTACAATTACAATTGACCACTCTATTATATTATTTGGTGCCGGTAAATGATATTATCAAATGAATTGAAAGCGAATATATTATTTTATTTGTATTTGTATTAGACTGTGTGTAGTGGAGAGCCAAACAACGTGCACTTTTTTGCCATGTGGCTGTCACATCACCTTAGCCAAACCGCATGGTAAAAGGGTGTAGTGGTTCAACCACTTCTTCAATGATTAGTTATTAATTACCTAATGATTAATTAATTTATGTTTTTTAATTTTTTTTATAATTATTCAATATTTAATAGACATAGATAACATAAAAAAGGATTATATTAAACCAAAAATGGTAAAAATTACCAAAAAAACATAGATAAAAATACATAAAATTATTCATCTTCGTTTTTTTGCGTCGTCCCGTCGTCTCATCCAAGTGTCTTGTACCAAATCCGCCATTAGAGCATGGTGTGCTTGAGAGCTACGCATAAATGGTTTTCTAACCTTTGTTCCATATGTACACCAGCATGTTCGGCTTCTACCAATGGCGGATCATAATCTTGGCAAATCACTTTTCCCTCGTCCTTTAGAATCATATTGTGTAAAATTAGGCAATTGTACATAGTCTTTCTAACCTTAACCTTGTGCCATAGTCGACAAGGGTTCCTCACAAAATGCCAACGTTGTTGTAGAATGCCGAATACCCTTTCCATATTTTCTGGCCGATTCTTGAACCTTTTTTAAATGAGCTCTCCTGTCGTCGATGGGGACTCTAAGGGTCTTTACAATAAGCGTGTATTTTGGATATATACCATCGGCTAGAAAGTACCCGTGCGGGGTACTAATTTCCGTTAGCCCAAAAAGAATAGACGGTTAGTTTGCCTACTATGTGATCCTCAACTATAGGTGATTGCTAAAAAACGTTAATATCATTGTGTGATCCAGGGACACCAAAAAAAGCATGTCAGATCCACAGATCGTACAACGCAACGTATTGAAGGATGTGCGTTAGTCCTTTCTTGTCACCCCGAGTATGTGCACCTCTCCAAGCTTTTGGACAACTGGACCAACCCCAGTGCATGCAGTCAATGGCACCAATCATGTCGAGTAAACCGTGTTGTTCCTCATGGACGTCATATATACGTTGTAGATCTTTCCATGTCGGCTTTTGTAAATACCGTTTAGCGTATACTTCAATCACACATTTTGTAAAAAAAAAAAATTAATAAGTTATAAATACATTTAAATACCAAAAATAAATCAAGTTTAAGAAAAATGTATATATAACATATAAAAGATAACCATTACCTTCGGCAAAATGTGCTAAAGCGTCTCTTGAGGTTTTGTCCGCCATCTTAAGATACTCGGCCCACATGTCGGTTGACGTACCATATGCTAACACTCATAAAGTGGATGTCCACTTTTGTATTGCTGTGAATCCATCTTTCCTCTTGCGTCGGGTTTTTGTTTGAAGTGGCCGTATCTCGCTTCCAAATCGTTTGTAATACATGAAAATAAACGTTTACTTCTAAAATGATTCCTAAAGTCGTGAGGACTGTAGACGAGTTGATCACAAAAATAATCACGCATCAACAACTCATTCGCAGCCGCACGGTCCCGTTCGATTTGTTGCTTCTAATAATCGGACGTGGAGGTTAACTAACGTGTTGCATAAACTCTGCCACCAGTTGAACCGTACTTGTAATAGCCTCCGATATCTCGTAAGACTCAGATGACGTGTTGTCTTCACTACTAGCCGAAGACAAATCATAAACCATTTTTTGGGTGGTTTTGAAATAGTATGGGATAAGGATTTGATGTGGTTTGGTTGGGTTGAAATGAGAAGAACGTTGTGGTATTTATATTGTGAAAATTAGAAGAGAATAATATATATATATATATATATATATATATATATATATATATATATATATATATATATATATAGGTTTAGGTTCAAGAGTGAACACTCGTGTAGCTTGCGAACTGAGTGAACTAATCATGGCCATACACGTGTGTAGATCAATGGCCAAGATTTGATGTTGAAATACACTAGTGTATTTTATGATTTGATGATGAGATCCTGGCCATACACGTGTGTAGATCAATGGTCAGGATTTGTTCACTCAGTTTGGCCTTTTAAACAATATTTATTTTTTAGCCCCTAAACTTGTTACACTTAAATCCCCAAGGTTTCAACAAAATTATAGATAATTATTTACAATTCAACAATCCACAACAAACTTATATTTTTTTTACTTATTTTTGACATATCTTAAAGCATATTGCACAAGCATCAATAGCATCATAGCATTAAATGGGCGGGCTGAGTTCTAAATTCTTGGGCGGGATGAGTTCAAAATTTAAACCCTAAAAGTCCATCTTCTCTCTCATTATTTCCTCTCATTCTTCCCTCTTCTCTCTCATTCATTCAGTCTCTCCCCAGTTTCTCTCCACCGCTCTATGGAATTCTACTCCATCCTCAATCGGGATTCGACATGGAAGATTTCTAATCTGCTCTTAATCATCATAGTTGACTAGCTATTGCTCACGGCTACGAAGAAATCATGCAGCGAAGGAGAGAAATGACTGGTTCCTTGATTGAAGTCTTAAAACTCGATTATGGGATGTAGTTTCAACATAATTTCACGTTTTCGCTCCTCTTTTAGTGTGCTTAGTTTTTCCTCTTCAGGTACGAGTTTCTTTTTTTTTTTTCTTGCTGATTGTGGTTACAAACATAAACTCTATATGTTCTCAATTAGGATTTTGTTGGTTTATGGTCTAATTGATCAATTTGATTTCCAGATGTCATATTTTTAAAGGGTTGAATGTGGTTAAAATAATATCAAATGCTGCACTCCAAGTGTTTGATAGTTTGTCTAGGGATTTTAAGGTTATTTTTTCAAGGAAGTTTAACTTCTCATTATGTTAAAGATCTTAAGAACTTGTAATGAGTCTTTGAAAAAATGAAGCATTAGGGGGTAGGGGCTATAACAGTCCAAGTGACATGTTGCAGGTTGCATCTATAATAGGTTTTTCGTTGTTTTCTGGCTGAGAGCCATTGCCCATGACCCATCGATGCAGCATGTGCCATTTCCGACCAGATATGCGACGATGTCCGGTGTATCTCCCCATTTCTTTCTAGCTCAGGTAAGATTTAACTGTTTTATGTAACTCCAATGAGAATATCTGTGCAAACTGTTGATTTGTCTCTGCATGTATGATTTCTAGAGACTCTAGAGGCACATGTAAAGCGGATTCCGACATAGGACTGGCGGTTTCTACCTGGGGTAACGACGGTGATTCACATCCTCTTTTATGTAACTCCAATGAGATTAATAAAAAAAAACTTGTTTTTTTGTTATTATCATATTATGTGATTCACATCCTCTTTTGGAAATGTAGAATGACATGCAAAACAGTTCTCTGCATACGACTTCTATAGAGGAGAAAAAGCTGATGAGAGTGTCTTATGGCTGGTTGAAGAGCAAAAGGCAAGTTTGCAAAAGTTTAGCTTGAATTATACATTCTTATTTGTTTGCATTAGAGATAACATTTTCTGCCCTCTTACTGATTTTTGGTCGATTTGGGTAACTATTCTATTTCTATATGATGAAAATTATATTTTTAGGACACCACGTTAGATGCATTTTGATCAGCTTTGAACATTAAACCACTAGTCAAACTATTTTAGCTGCTGAATTATGGAGGTTTTGCTTAAAGAAAATGCAGTTAACCCTGGTAATTATGGTTTGCTATTTAAAATGTGTTTTGGAGTAAAAAAAAAAGTGTAATGTGTTTATTCAAAATGGTTTGTTTTCTCACAAGTGGGTCGACATTACTCGAGCTTAAGCTGATTATGAAGCTACCAATATTTGGCTACATGGGTCAGTTTGGGTAACGATTTAGATGGGTAAGCTTGATATGTGGCTGAAAGACTGATTCCACTTGTTGCTCTTGATGTGACGAGGTATAAACTCATTTATTTTCTTTTATGTGCTAAATAGGTTGAAGAGATGAAGATTCGAGCTCTGGAGATGGTGTTAGAACTCAAAGAGCGGACACACATGTATATTTGCTTTTCTAGACCTCTTAATTAGCGGTGTTTTTAGTGCAAATGTGTAAGGCTTTATAAAGGGGAATGCTTAATTAGGTTTTAGCTGGTTGGAGTTCTTTGACTGTACATTTCAAACACCGCCACTTTCATCTGCAGCGTTGGTTTCTTCCTGATCTGCCTCAAATCAACAGGTAGGAGGAAATACAATTTTTAATGACAATTGAAGAGAAAGAAACCCACTGGATTAGATAATCCTGATTGCGTCTTTGAGCTTTTCAGCCATCCAATCAATGCCTGTGCAGCGAAGACGACGGTAGAGTACTGCTGGAAGGAGTCGGAGGTTGAAATAGATTGAAAGATGGAGTAGAAAAATGATGAAAGATTGGTTTAAAGCAAGTCGATGTAAAAATTAAACAGGTAATTGTCCTTGAAAATTAGTGTTTTTTACTTGGTTTGAGTTTTTTTTAGCTTTTTTCATTAAAAAACAATGAGATTAACAATTCCAAAAGAGCTTAGCTGAGCTGATTTTGGTGTTATACTCAATATAATTCAAGCAATTTCAAATACGGTAAAAGCCAGAAGGGTAATATGGTAATTTACTTGATATCTGCATTGAAAACACCATTTTTGATGCATTTGAAAAAAAACACAATGACATACCTATAATAATCCATCAGGTTCGGTTATTAATGGAAGTCGACACATGGATGTATCTATGTGCAAGTAAATTTAAAATTTTCATGGAAGTTTGACTAATTCGTCTATGCAAGCTGATGTAAATCTTTTTTACATTCTATCTCTTTTCTAATGCTGCAATCTTTCATGTTACTTTTGATTATTATTCTAGGTTTTTATCAGTTTGGAGTCAATTCATGCCATTGAGCAACGGCGCAGCGAGTGCAACCGCAATGAACACAGCCGTATCGGCTTAGCGAGCACAACCGCAACGGCGCAGCGAGCGCAGCTTCAGCGAGCACAGCCGCAACGATGCGGCGAGGGGTCAAGGTTTTTGCCACTCGGGTTAAAGGGGTCAAGGTTTTGGTTCTTAACTAAGCTGCTCACTTACTGGACATGGGAGCAGGACTTTTAGCTGGACTCGGTCGGTTTGCAAACCCGACATGAGGTAACGTCAACTTAGTTAACTATTTAGTTTGTTTATATTAATAATAATTGTAGATATTGGAGAAAATGCAAATAGTTAGCCACAATTGTTTGTTAGTTTCAATAAATGATCAAAATATGAAAATATCTAAGTTTTGTTTTTAGTTTCCATTTATTGATTAATTTTTAAATTGAGTTTTTTGGTCCCAATTAATGATCAAAATATGGAAATATATAACCGTTGTCTTGTTAGTTTGCTATATTTGGTGTAATTAGTGGCATTGGTGGAGCTGAAGGACCCGACCCTATATTTGTTGGTGGATCACCATATTACTTCACCGAAGTACAAATAAGGGAGTTGTTATTGGGTATGTTCTTTATAAGTGATGCTTTTTAATATTTTTGCCAAACAAATGTATATTAGAAAGTACCTATGATTCATTGAAATCTTCGATGCAAAGGATACGGGTTGTATATTTATGTGTAAGAGGCGTTAACGGCGAGGTGTTGCTGGCGGTAGATTTGAAGGTTTACACGTATTCAAATTTGAAGGCTTGCACTAGAAACTTAGAAATTTTTATGTAATGTGTGAAATACATTAGATTTTAAACAATTTTTAGGTAAGGTTTCACATGTACTCTACATTTATTTGTTATTTTTGTATTATTCTAAATTTGATCTTTAATTTTACAACTTTTATTTTTGTATTATTCTAGCTGATTTCAAAAAGTTATTATCTTCAAAATTCATCCAACTTTTCTTAATTTAGTAGAAAATCTTGACAAGCAATGATCCCATGGAAACTTTGTAGAATAGCAAAGCATGTTTTGTATAGTTTAACTAGATCCCACTAGATGGTTATATTAGGTTATTTTGGAGTATCATAAACTTTCTTTTAGTTCTATAGGAAAATTTGGAGAATACATTATTCGAAGGTTCCATGACGACCTGCTGATTTGTAATAACTTTTATGTTAAATAATTATTTTTTCCTTTTTCGAATAAGAAGACTCCTAGAAATAAGTGTCGCTATGCAAAGTGTCACTCCCGCCGCATCGCGCGGGCACCCTACTAGTATATTTATACATGTGTAACAATGATTGAAAAATTAATATCTTCATTAGAACAAGAATTAAACTTTTACATGTATGTTATCGATGCATACATGTATATTTTTTGGTTGTGGGTTTAAAATGGATACATATGTCGGAAAGTAAACAATATGTCATAGTGTATGGGTAAATGTATAAAATGGTGTTCTATATAAACACCTTATTCTGTAACCCTGGCTTGAGTACAATACAACAATTCAATACAATTCAAACCCCAAATCAGTTCATTCTCTATACCAAACAACATGCTATCAGAGTAGTGTTTCTGATTCTTGAAACCTTGCTCATCATCTACAGTTTATCCCAAACCAATCCAAGCCAATTCAACTCTAAACCAGAAAAAACCCAAAATCAAATAAAAAAAACAACTTCGAATCGAACATGCCGGAAAACCAGTAGATAACCCTGTTTATCTCGCTCAGCCGCACACCAAAAGGACGAACCCTAATCTGTTTTCAGCCGCACATCAGCCATTTAACCCAACCCTAGAAACCCTTCTTCAACCGCCGCTGTGCCTATAACCACCACCGCCGCTGCCGCCGTATCACCCTCCGCCACTACAGTTGGTTGTTGTCGTCGACGCTGCTGTTATTGTTCATCGGAAAGTGATTGTTGATTGTTAGGGTTAGGGTTGGTGTGTCTGTTTTTCAAAGAGAGAGGGGTGGTTATTGTCGCCAGTTAGTTGAAGGTCCCTTTAGTCTTGGTATTGTCGCCAATAGAGGGGTCCTTCCTCAGCTAAATATCTACGCCGGTTATAATTACACTGTCGTTAGAGAATTTGTGGTTTGCGGGCCATTTTAAATCTTGAACGCGAGTTCAAGTTACCGATGTATTTAATAAATACGCCGGTAAAGTACCATCGCTTCCTAGCGACGGTATTCCGAACAAAAATCTTGAACGCGAGTTCAAGTATCCAGCGTAATTGATAAATACGCCGGTTCAGTTGGTTGCTTAATAGCAGTGCCGGGACAACGTTAAAAAAAAGAAAAAAAAGGAAAAAAACATATATGTCACAGTCGCGTCAGAAAAGTGGATATGACGATTAATCATGAAAAAACAGTTCTTGGATATTTGATTCTGGTGCCACCGACACCATGACGTTTGAGCCATTAGACTTATGTTCAATGACCCAACCTCAAAAAACTCAGATACATACAGCAAACAACGGAACGATGCAAGTGAAAGGAGGAGGAGTAATTAAAATTTCACCAACTATGAAATTATCAAATTGCCTCTATGTTCCATCATTATCACACAAATTGCTCTCAATTAGTCATATTACCAAAGAATTGAATTGCACGGTACTAATGCACCCTACTTTCAGCATCCTACAGGATATCAGGACGGGTGTGATTATTGGACGTGGTACTGAGCGCCACGGATTGTACTATGTGGATGAAGTGACTCAACAGGGTACTGTGATGTTGGCTCATGGAACTGAAAACCGGGAAGCCTGGCTATGGCATAGACGTTTGGGACACCCATCCCATGGTTATTCGCACCTTTTGTTTCCAAAACTCTTCCCTTCAAATGGAAAAATAGATTGTGAAACCTGTCTTCGTGCTAAAAGCCATTGACAACCATTTAAACCTAGCAATATGAAAGTTGCTTCACATTTTTCACTAATCCATTATGATGTGTGGGGTCCTGCTCCTGTGATGGGGGGGCAAGGTCTTCGGTACTTTATACTATTCGTGGATGATTGCACTCGCATGACATGGGTATATTTTATAAAAAACAAAGCCGAAGTTTACGAAAAATTTATCACGTTTTATGCTATGATTCAAACTCAATTCCGAACTCAAATCCAAATCCTTCGATCCGACAATGGGGGAGAATTTGTCAATACATCCATGAAACAGTTCTTTAAAACCAAAGGATTAGTTCATCAAACCTCTTGTTCTCATACCCCCGAACAAAACGGTGTTTCCGAACGGAAAAACCGTATTATTCTTGAAATGACTCGAGCCCTTTTGATCGAATCTCAGGTTCCTAAATCTTTCTGGCCGGAGGCAGTTGCAACCTCCGTGCATCTCCTGAATCGGCTTCCCACAAAAGCTCTTAAATTTAAGACTCCCTTAGATTGTCTGTCTAAGTCTGCCAGTATTCCCCATCCTCTTACACTTGAACCTCGAATCTTCGGGTGTACCGCATTTGTTCACATACCCAAAGTCAACCGAAACAAGCTCGGCCCATGTGCTGAGAAATGTGTGTTTGTCGGCTATGGGATCGACCAAATAGGTTACCGGTGTTATAATCCAAAACCCATCAAATGTTCACCACAATGAACGTTGACTTTCTTGAAACAAAATACTTTTATGACACCCAACTCAGTGGTCAGGGGGAGAATGAATGTATAGACCCTCTGAGTTGGCTAACCTAACTTCCCTCATCTGAAGAAGTAATAATAGAAAATCCTCACAATACTACGAGTCCTTCAAACACAGCCACACAATCTGCGGAGCACAGTACCACTGAAGAAAGTCCATCCAACGTGATACCTGAGGTAAGAAATACTGAGAATGAGAACCCTGAATGTCATGCGTCGTCTTGTAACTATGAGACAACAACAGAGCCTACAGAACAGGTTGAACCAAATGTTGAACAGGTTGAAATTGAACCAGTGGTTGAACATGTTGAACCACCAGTTGCAGCAGAGACAACCGGAAGATACTCTCTTCCTCCTAGAGCCAATAGAGGGGTTCCTCCAAAACGGTACTCCCCAGAGAGGGAAACCAGAAATTCAAGGTATCCTGTAGTTAATATGGTCAATGGGAACTTATCTAACAATGCAAAAGCATTTGTTACTTCACTATCCTCTAAACAAATACCTAATTCCGTAAAGGAAGCTCAAGGTAAGAAGAACTGGGAAGAAGCAATGGAAGTGGAGATGTGTGCTCTTATGAAAAACAACACATGGGAGAAGTGCATTCTTCCTAAAGGAAAGAAAATAGTTGGATGTCGGCGGGTGTATTCAATCAAATATAAACCAGATGGTTCCATTGGGCGATACAAAGCTCGGCTTGTAGCCAAGGGTTACACTCAGACGTATGGGATCGATTACTCTGAGACATTTTCTCCGGTTGCAAAAATGGATACCATCAGAGTTCTCTTCTCCGTAGCAGCCAATAAGGAGTGGCCTCTTCACCAGTTTGATGTTACAAACGCCTTTCTCCATGGAGACCTAACAGAAGAAGTCTACATGGAAGCACCTCTAGGCTTTTCAGGGGTTTTTAAAGAAGGGGAAGTTTGTCGGTTGAAAAAGTCCCTTTATGGGCTAAAGCAGTCTCCTCGGGCATGGTTTGGAAAGTTCACTTTGGCCATGAAAGAGTATGGGTATCATCACTAAAGTAACGCTGATCATACTCTATTCCTCAAGAGAAGAAACGGCCTTGTAACTTGCTTGATCATATATGTAGACGACATGATTATTACCGGAGATGATATAGAAGAAATAGCACGCCTGAAAAGAAATCTGTTTTCAAAGTTTGAAATGAAAGACCTTGGGAATCTCAAGTATTTCCTCGGGATAGAAGTTCTCAGGTCTAAACGGGGGATTTTCATCTGCCAAAAGAAGTATGTCCTTGATCTCCTAGCAGAAACTGGGTTGATTGATTGTAAACCAGCAGATACTCCAATGGTGGTGAACCACAATCTTCACATGGAACTCAATGGAGAACTTGCAGACAAAGAAAGGTATCAACGACTCGTGGGTAAGTTAATTTATCTCTCTCACACTCGCCCTGATATAGCTTATGCTGTTGGAGTGGTGAGTCAGTTCATGCATCAACCTCAAGTTGCCCACATGGAAGCTGCTCATAGAATTTTAAGATATCTCAAGGGAACTCCAGGCAATGGAGTATTGTTAAAAAAATGGACATTTAAATGTTGAGCTCTATACTGACGCAGACTGGGCAGGAGATAAGGGAAACCGAAGGTCAACATCAGGATATTTTTCTTTGGTTGGTGGAAACCTCGTTACCTGGAGGAGTAAGAAACAGAAGGTAGTCGCTCTGTCGAGTGCAGAAGCAAAATTTAGAGGTATAGCTCGAGGGTTAAGCGAAGTTCTTTGGATCAGGAAGCTGCTAGAAGACATTGGTTTTTCCCAAAAGGCTCCTAGTAAAGTTATGTGTGACAATACAACTGCAATACAAATCTCAGAAAACCCAGTTCAACATAATCGAACAAAACACGTGGAGGTAGATCGACATTTCATCAAAGAAAAGTTGGAAGAAAGAATCATAGAACTCTTGTATGTTTCGTCAAAATATCAACTCGCATATATACTCACAAAAGCCGTCAATGGAAACGCCTTTAGTAGCTGTTTGAGCAAGTTATGTATTGGTGATCCCACTACTCAACTTGAGGGGGAGTGTCGGAAAGTAAAAAATATGTCATAGTGTAGGGGTAAATGTATAAAATGGTGTTCTATATAAACACCTTATTATGTAACCCTAGCTTGAGTACAATACAACAATTCAATACAATTCAAACCCCAAATCGGTTCATTCTCTATACCAAACAACAACATATGTGTAATGTAAATGTAATTCTATTGAGTAGAACATGAAGAATTAATAGGTAAAAACATGTACTATTGGTTTAGTAACTAAACTAAAATTGTTCTGTACTTTTAATAGACATACGTTTGAATTAACACATATGTAACAAGTCAATTACATGTGTGTAAATAAAAAAACCAAGTATGTGTAAATTTATTTACATAATTAAATAGGACACCTGTACATATGTAACTTATTCAATTACATATGTTAAAATTTAAAAAAAAAAATTGCATATAAGTGGATAGATCCAAAGTTACACATTTGTAGAATATCAACTACATATACCACATACATAAACATATCAACAATTACATACGTGTAAACTATTCAAATACATATATGTAAATATTACATATATGTATATTTATAAAAAGTAACTTCACAACTCAGAAAGCATATATAAAGAATTAAACTTTCCCTTGTAAAAAAAGAAATGTATATATTATAACTAAAAATATAGAACCAAGAAATGCATATATTGTAACTAAAAATATAGAACCCTATTAGTAGCCTTCAAGCATGTAAAAAGCATATGAAATAAAAAGGTTTTAGTTACCAAAAAATTATCCGTAAAACAAAAACAAAAACAAAAAATATGAAAAAAAACATGGCTATTTCTTCTAATCACAGGTTTTACACATCGTTGATCAAATTGTCAAATGTCAATTTCAATATAAAAGATGGTAACCAACTGAAAGAAAGAGAAATTTAAGAAGTCGTCCGATAAAATCAAGCAAAAAAACCAGAAATGGAGATAAATAAGGAGATATAAAAACATGTGATAATTTGGAACATGTAAATGTACTTTTATACCCTTTATTAATAAAATAAAGAAAAAATTAATAATATAAAATGAGTGGCTATAAATAGTTCTGCAAGTTCTGAAAATATTTTGGGTTCTGAAATGATCTTCACCCTATGTTATTTGTGGGTTTTGAGTGTGTCAACTAAAACACAATATCCAAACCCTAACAGTCCTTAAAAACTTCAAACACAACATCGTACAACTATAAATATAAAACACAGCATGATAATCAACATAAAACACACTAATGTTAATCATTCCATAATCAAAGCCTTATCATCCAAAACGCAACACAAAACCCACAAATATGGTGTTTTAGTAATCTCCACTATGTTATTTGTGTGTTTTGAGTGTGTTTTATGGTTGACATTATGATGTTTTATGACTTTTTACACTTTGTAGGAAAAATGGACTTTGTAGCCAACTCTCACCCTATATATATATATATATATATATATATATATATATATATATATATATATATATATATATATTTAGGGTCGGGATTTAGAGAAAACGGTAGAAAATGTGAGAACTGTGAAAACAGTGAGAACGCTTATGGATTGTCCGATTAAAACAATCAATGGACTAGATTGGCGCGGTGGCATTTTCATAAATAACTGATGTGTTATGGTTGGATGGTCTAATTTGTCATGATTTTTTATGTTTTCACTTGGAATTATGCTTGGAATATGGTCACTTTGTGTGTATTTTGGTTGTGTAGGTTTGCAGCAAAGATATCATGATTTGTTGGAGCTTTACATGTACACAAGGATGGAAACAAAGCAAAGACAAGCATGGACATAGCCCTACTCCCACTCAAATTTGATATTTGGGTGTATTGCATGGGAATTTTAAAGATTCAGGAAAATGGACTTTAGAGAGGCCGTAGCCCTACTCCTGCAAACGAACAAAAACGGTTTTGGACGGTTTTTAATGTTTTTCTATGAAGTTTTGACGGGGGAACTCGACACTAAAACACAAGGGGGTGCCAAGGGACGACCAAGGAAGAAGAATCTTGAGTGACAAAGCCTTTCTATCATCCTAATCATGTCTTTCACTTCCGAATTCCACACTTCATCATCCTTTCACACCATCATGAGTAGCTAAATCATTCATGGTTGCATCAAGGTCTAGCGTTTGATCTCATTTAGTATTCAATCTGAATTGTAAGTACATTTGACATGGATTTGCTTTGATTTGTTAAGTACTTGACATTTTCTTTGTGATTTCATGTGTTTATCATGTTTCAATGTTGAACAATTTACTATTTTGAACACTTCACAACATTGTTTCTTCTATTTGGTGTTTATCATTAGAGAACAAGGTGTTTTGATTGATAGCGTCGGATAGTGTTTTGATAATTGATAATAACCTCATCCTACAACATAAATTATTCGGTCTAGAATCGTTAAAAGAGTTGTTGTTTGATTGAAGAGTCCATTGATTATCCAATGTGTGAATGTGGTAAACTTCACTATGTCTATGTAGTGATTAATGTGCTATTGAATTAGATTGTTTATTGAATGTGCAACCCGATCCTTGGTGTGACCATCTCTTAATTACTTGTGATAAAATCAATCACTTTAGGTTTTACTTTTGCGAATTACTTAATCTAAACAACTCAATCAAAGAATCAAGTTTACATTATGTTCATGAATCAATTGAGTCTAAACACTAACCAAAAGCTCTTCGTGGTTCGACACCCTACTTGCCCTAACTAAATTAAGGTATTTAGGAAAACAATTCTCTCTATCTTTGATCGGTACATCGACGCCGATCAAATTTTGGCGCCGTTGCCGGGGAGTTTCTGCGCTTAGTGTTTTATTTTAGTTGATTTGTTTCAATTTTCTGTTTAAAAATTCCAAAATCCAAAAACATCATAAAGATTGCTACTTTTTATTCACGGTTACGCGAGGTGTGTTGATTGCGCAGGTAGTAGTCTCATTGCATGCACACTAGACATTCTGGAATATCATTACCATTAGCATTTGTTCCGGAGATAGGAAGATTAGAAAGGCATAACCGAATTGTCCATAGAGCAAGCTTGACTTCAAGTCCAATCTCTTCATACATTTCTGATTCGGAAGTAAGTGATACTGAAAGCACAAATATGGCAGGTGGCGAAGGTGATCCACCACTACCCGGAGTAGACACTCATTTCAGGCCGACGATCTTTAGAAACCCTTCTCCAATTGTTACACCGGTTTTAAATGGGAGAGTATTTGAAATCCGGCCTCAGTACTTGGCTATTTTACCAACCTTTAGGGGAGTTGCATCGGACAAGCCTTACACACATTTGATTGATTATGCAGCAATATGTAGCACCATTGGGAAACAAGGCTTTACACCCGAAGAGGTAAAATTACGTCTTTTTCAATTTTCACTCAAAGATAGAGCTAAACAATGGTTTTCAACTTTACCATCCGATAGTATTCGAACATGGGATGAAATGCAAAGAACTTTTCTTGAGGAATATTATCCGATGAGTAAAACTAGTGAAGCTCGAAATGCTATCAAATCTTTTAGTCAACATGTTGGGGAAACATTTCATGAAGCCTTCAAACGTTTTAATGAAATGCTTAGAATGTGTCCTCATCATGACATCCCTAAATGGGATTTGGTCAAAAAATTTTATGATGGTTTAGTTACCGAGGATCAAAAAGTTGTCTTTGCATGTAGCGGTGGAACCTTTTTGACTCATGATGAGAATTATGAATGGAACTTTTTAGAAACTTTAAGTAAAGGTTCAAAAACTCAAGCTTCGGCTGATCGGAGTGTTAAACCACATCAAATTAAAGTTGTAAATGACCAACCTAGTAATGAAAGGTTTGATGCATTAGAAAAGAAAATTGATATGATTTGCCAAAAGATGGGAAGGGATTTTTCTTTTGTTTCGCAGGTACAAGAGTTATGTGAAATATGTGGAGATATGGGGCATGTTGCTTTTGATTGCCCTATGAATTTTGGAAGTAGTGAAGAAGTTAATCAAGTACACGGGGAAAGGAATATGAATTCTAACACGTATCATCCCGGATTGCGGAATCATCCAAATTTACGATACGGCAATCCCGCGAATCAAATGAATCCTAACTTTCAAGGATCAAGCCAACAAGGTGGACAACAACAATTTCAGCCCCGTCAACAAAACTTTCAAGGTAACTATCAAAGGGGGCAATTCAATCAAGGCTTTAATCAAGGCTTCAATCAAGGTGGGTACCAACAAGGAATACCTCAACAACAAGGGTACTCAAGAAATTACCAACAAGGTCAAAGTCAAAATCAAAATCAAGGCCAAGAAAGTTCATCACAAGGAAATGCAAACAATGAAGGTTCAACCAAGTTAGATGAGATTTTAGGAATCTTGAAAGGGGTGGTGCAAGAACAAGAAGTTCAAGGTAAGACCATAGGATCTCTAACCCAACAAGTTGGTCAACTAGAGGAAGAAGTAGCTATAAGACGACCGGGAAAGCTTCCAAGTGACACAACAATCAATCCACAACATCAAGGATCATAATCAAAGAGCAACAAAAATGCACACGTCAATGAGTGATGATTGTCTTACAGGAGACATTACTAATAGGTGTGTACCTCTAAAGGAGAACCACACCAAAGAGGAATGTTTAATGATTGACAAGTCAATGCAGCAGGATGTGAATGTGAAAAAAAAGGATGACATGGTGAAAGAGGTGGCAAAGCAAAAAGGAAATTCACCACGGAAGAAAAAGGTGGGCGATCCACATAATCATATTAATTCGAGGGTTAAAACGACAATGTTTGGTCCATGGTGGAATGAGATAAAGGACCTACCGGATCATTGGAGACACATATTTGAGGAACGATTGGTAAACAAAAATCCCACTCGACCACCATGAGACTTCCAGGTAATGTCCGGCTGAGGACATAAAACTTAGCGCTACTCGGGAGGCAACCCGTTTGTTTCTCTTTTATTTTTATTTTTTGTGTGTGTTTTTCTTTGTTCTCTCTTGTTTTTCAATCACCACACCAAACCATTCATTGTTCACATGGTTCCAAGAATCTAAGTTGGGGAGGACATAGTTGGCGAGTCACAAATATGTTGTCACGTTTTACAAACTCATTTCCACTATGAATGCATTGAGGGCAATGCATATTTATAAGTTGGGGAGGGGAGTCTTTTAAATGACAACAAATGTCTATTAAAATGTTAAAATGGTTTCAAAATCGCTTAAAATATTAAAATCTGACATGTTCTTCATGTTAGTAAAAAAAAATTAACATCACCAGCAAATTCAACGTGAATATGATGGTCTTTCGAAAATTATAATACTTATTTGATTTTGGTGTTAATTACTTTATTGTGAAGTTAATTTTGAACCATTAGTAACTGTGAAGTTAATTAAAAAAAATAGAAATTGAAAAGTCAAATGATGGACGCATGACAAATTCTTCAAAGAAAAGAAAGTGAATTGTGAGTGCAGTGACCCTACGCTACAAGCCGTATACCTACGGTGACCTACCAAACAAATGACATTTTCTTCTGAGCTACGGCCATTATACGTTGTATACATTTCTTTGAAGTGGCGTATGGGTACGGTGGTACATCTGGGTAACAAAACGGGGCGAACAACTGGGTAAAGTCCATATTTTCTCTCTCCATTCCAACTTTACTCCATATTTCTAACCACTTTAACCACGTTCTCATCAATTCTTTACCTTTTCTCTTTCAAAACCTCTCAAGAACCCTAGCCACCATTTTCATAATTTCTTCAAAACTTAATCAAAATTAATGAGTTTGGTGTCGAAACATTCGTGTTGACAAGGATATCGAAACCCATGGAGTAATTTTTCAAAAACATTCATGAGTCAAACGATTTCAGAGGTTGAAGTTCACGGATTTGGGTTGTTTTTGTGTGTTTTTGGTGCGAGCTTTCATCTAATCACATTCTCACCATCACGAGATAAGTAAAATGAGTGATGGATGTGAGAAAAGTTGGAAATTTGAAGTTTAATAATGATAATGTGGGATCGAAGTACAATGGAGTATGAAGAAGCAAGACAATGGAGGAGCGAGAAACGGGAATTGTTGCAATTGTGTGTGTACTAACAAGAAAGGAACTATCAAAAGCTCTTTGATTATGCTGAACAGGTTCGTCATCACGAGGACTATCGTGCAGTACCCATGGATGCCATTTCCTATTTGGAGATCAATATTTGCACCAACTCGAGTTTATGATCAAGGAGAGAGTTCAAGCAATGAGCAACATATGGATCCATACGCGACTCGGCCTCTTGCGCGTGGTGTTATGGAGTCTTTCTTTGGCCCCCATCGCGGGCCAAACTGATCAAAGCACTCTCTAATCTCAATTGATCAGGTCCACGTGCACTTTCTATCCCTTGTACTTTATCGCTGAACTTTTTAGTCTTTTGTGTGTTGGTGTTTGGTGAACTTCTTTGCTTTAGTTTGTCATGTTTTTAAGACTTAGTTAATTTTTTTTAGTTTAAGTGACTTCATCAGTTTGAATATCATTGAAGTCCCTTATGCATGATGCAACTGAATGATTATCAAAGATTCCAAAAAATCGACGGTTCTTTCAGATACATTATTTCCTCAGTAAAACGCCAAAAATGGCAAATATCGTTTCTTGTATATTCAAATATTGTTCTACGCCAAAGTTTCAGAGAATGCATTCTTCCCTGAGGTGATGTGACTCAAATAACATTTTGCTGCATGAGATGGACAAATCATAAACAAAAAGATGCTGGTGTCAGACTTATGTCATTTTTTGTGTTTTGTTATTGATGAATATTATAATGGCATGAAAAGACGAATGACACTGATGAGTTGTTTGAAGATACATATTCAAACAAAAAACTCATGTCATTTTGTCTTTCCAAACGACCACAAAAACACAAGCATAACAAAGCCAAACCGTCAGTGAACATGATTCAAAGAAGAAAGAGACTAATGACAGTGAAGATTTGAAAGATGAATTGTTTCTATTTTTTTTTTTTTAATTTTCTTTTTATGTTGTTTGTTATGTATTTTTTCAACTTAGAATAAAAAATACATTATATTAATAAAACGCCAAACAGTCATAATGCATGTGAAACGCCATAATGCAGTAAAAACGCCAAAACTCCCAACTATAATGAAAGTAGTTTGCAGAAGTATTAATAAAATCTAAAAATGAAAAAAACCGCCAAAAACTACTTAAAGCCGTTAAAAAACGCCAAACTTGGGAGATGGAAAGTCTATGACCCTAAAAACTCATAAAAAGCTGAACAAAAACAGTAAAAATACATAGTAACTGAACAGACGGCTACTTTATTAATATCATTTATTATAAATAAAATATCGCCTAAACTACGCGCCAAAAACATCCTATAAGAGAGACGTCTCTGCACAATCAACTGATCACAAACAAAAAACAACGCCATATTTCCTAGAAACCATTCACCTTAAAAACGTCAAAAAATAGTTAAAAAAGCCACAGATGCGGAACCTCGTTTCTTCTATATCGAGCATTGATCTGAATGAAGTTTCACTGAATGGATTCTTCTCTGAGTTGGGTATCTCTATAATCTTTTGCTGAATGAGATGGACAAATATTCAAGAAAAAGAGACTGATGACACTGCTATGTCATCATGTCACTTTGTTCTTGATGGATATATTGATGGTGTTAGTGCAGTATGTCTATCGCCTCCGTCATCTCAAGACCGTAGCAGAAACAGTTTTATTTTAGGCTTATATTGTAATATCTAGTTAGTAAAAGGCAAGGTGGCATAATTGTAAATAAGGAGAACCTCCTTATATCCTTGGCCTATAAATAGGACACTTAGGTGTTGAGTTTAGGACTTTTTGCTACTTTTGGCATTTAGAGCATTTGGAGAGCTAGAGATCTAGAGAGAGATTCTAGAGAGAGAAAGCTCGTATACGTGATTCAGGTGCTGTACGATTTCAGATCTGTTAATAGAATCACGGTTATAATTACGTCTCGTGTGTTCGGTCACGTTCGTGTACGGATTCCGCACGTCACACGTTCGGTTCGCAATCGTTTCGGAGTCAAAACCGGTCTTAACCAGTGGTATCAGAGCAGGAGCTCGATTGCACGGATCAAACGCATGAATTCGCACGGAAATTGATCAGATTCAGATCGAAATTTCACTCAGATTTGTCAAAATTCTTCACCTTTTCATTTCTTCACGTTTTTATCTGAAAAACGCAAAATTAAACAGGATTTTACGGATAAAAATTGCTAAAATTTGGATATGTTGTGCGAGAACAATTGATCTATAAGCCTATAAATTTTCAGAACTTAATTCGAAGCCGTTTAAGAGTGAAGAAACACTAGATAAATGGTCGGAACCAATATATCTAGGGGGTTTGAATCCGCATAAAAAGGTTAGCTCTCACTCGATTTGATTCAGTTGCAGCTGATCTTCTTCTCCGAAGCTCTACAAAAAAAGAGCACCGTTAGCCTCGCCAAGGGGAGAAGAGGGTTCTCTCCTTGACCCGACTCCGGTGTGAGAATAAGTATTGGTAATGAAGAAGAAGATGTGTTTGGATAGTGTGAGTAATCTGAATTCATACCGGGTTGCTTCTCATTTTATAGCCGGGAGTCGTTTGGGCGGGAAAACCCGTTAATGAAAAGTTAACGGAAGATGCTAACCCCGTAAGCGGTTACATTTCCTTCTGTTTAAGTTCTTTGATCCGACGTGAGAGCACACGGATCGCGGTCTTGATCGAAGGCTAGGGACTTGCCACGTGTAAACTGATCAAGTGGAGATCACTCTCCAATTGCATGCCTTCGTTGTGATTTCAGGGGTGCCTGTGGTAATGACACGTGTCCAGACGGGTATAACCGTCTGGGTGGTACACGATTGTATTCCTTCTGGAAGATTACTGCTGTAATCTGGTGTGACACCTTACCATGTGGAAGCAGATGAATAAATCCCAAGTCTGGGTAAAATAATATCCAAGTCTGGATATTTGGGCGGAAGTATTAATCTCAGGATTTTCATCCTTTGCCAATGGGAGAAGGCGCAAGGATTTATGTTCTCCTTTGGGCGCGCGACTATAGATTGCTGATTATTTTCTTCCTTTTGTAAGACCAGTGCGCGGCCGCGCAAGGTAAAAAGGTTGAAAGGCCAGGTTGTGGTATGGTCTCAAATACTTATTTTCTTCCTATTCTCTTTTTTGTTGTGGGATCATATATGCGCTTTTTTGATACTCTGTTTTGCTTGATTTCATAGGTTGCTGAATCTGTGTTAAACTCTGAAGAGCTGGATAAATCTGTTGCTAATCTAATGGTTGCTGCGCGACGAGATGGGTATGCGCAAGGTTATGCGGAATGTTCCCAGCATGTAAAAAGTGCGTTGAAGGTTAACTGGGATGATAGCAAGTCTGCAACTTTTGGCGTAAACACTGCTGCCGCGCTTGCTTCCATGAAAACAGAGTTTAATAATTTGCAGCTTCCAGTCATGGAATTGATAAATGTGGCGCTGCAATCGGATGATCACGTGGCGCAACTCAAAGAAATCTTTCCGGATGGGGGTGAAGATTTAGAGTAGCATGAAATTGTATTGAACAATTTTTTATGTGGGATGTAAATCCCTGTTTCGATGATGCGCTGTTGCACAAGTATTCTAAACACTGCCGTGTTTAAAAATCTTCAAGGCGTATTTGTACGCTAAAAACAGTATGTTTCTATTTGTTTTTGTTTAATGACTTTACAATATTTTGCATGAGTACAATTGCTTTTATTGAGTAAGGCGAATGAAGTTGGTATAAAGCTCATGTGTGAATTTATGGTCGTTTGTGACGTGATCACTGACCGCGCATGGAGCTTGTTTTATACTACCATAATGTTTTTGCGCTTACTAAAAAGAAATTGCATGCACTTTGTAAACACAAAAATAATAGAAACTTTGTAATTTTATTCATGGATAGAGCGCAGAGGCTTTACAAAGTTTTTCTAATAATTATATGGAACTTAACTTACTCTCTGACAGTTCCGCCGTATTTGATGGGTCATGTTTTCTGCGGGAAACTTATAGAGTCGTCGCTTAAGTTTTGGCCCGTTTGCTTGGGCCTTCCTCTCCCCGGGTTATCTGCTTAATCTCTTTACGCACATTTTGGAGTAAATGCGTGAGTTCGCCGCTTTTGAGGGCTTTCTCTATTTCTGTGCGCAGAGATATGCAGTTGTTAGTGGTATGCCCGTTGTCTTTATGATATTCGCAGTATTGCGTCGGGTCTTGTCCACGTTTACTTTTCATTGGGATCGGAGCTTTGAATTGATAGTCTTCAGTACTGAGGACTTCCGCAGGTGTCTTTGTTAGGGGAGTCCATTGCCTCTCCCTATTTTCTTGTTTGTTCTCCCTCTGCGCAGAGAGTTTGTTGATTGTCGTGCGATCATCTTCAGACGATCGACTTCCTGATCCGGACTCGCGCCATGACTTTTTAAACCTTCTTTCACCAGTTAAGCTTAAATCCGCGGGCCTGTTGTGCGGTGGTGGTGGCCTGTTTGTTGTGAGGTTTTTCTCAGTTTGCGCATAAACTTTGGCCGCCGCCATTATCTTCTCCCAACTTGTTGGAAGGCCCTCTGTTCCAGATAAAACTTTAACCATGTCATCACACCTAACTGCGTACTTGAACTGAGCACGGATTAGCTGTTCGTGAACACCGCCAATTTCCAACACTTCTTTATTGTATCTAGTGATGAAATCCTCTAGATTTTCGTCATCACGACGCCATATGTTCATGACGTCGGAAGTGTCTCGAATGGAACGCCGTTGCTGGCTGAAGTGTGTTAAAAACTTGTTACGCAGATCTTTCCATGATTCAATTTGTCCAGTTGGTAGGTTATCAAACCAGATTCGCGCTGGGCCAGTTAGTGTTTGTACAAACAAATGGCACCATAGCGGAAGGGTCCAACCTCCAACCAAACCTGCGTTAGTAAACACTCTCAGATGATCATCGGGGTCTGAAAACCCATTAAACTTCCCTACGTTGGATGGTAATTTTGCCTTCTCTAATGGAGCTAGAGCTATCTCCAGTATGAACTTTGAGTTTTCCGCTGCTTCTGCAGGGCGGTAAACTAAGTCATAATTGTGTTCTGCCTCAGGGTTATAAACCGCTCGAGGCCTGCATTTGTTATAGTTTGGCTGCAGTCTGTTGAACACACTGGTGTTTGCACTCAAACGATATGTTTGATCGGATTCATCGGTGTGAGTGTCCCGTTGGGAACCCAACCTATCATGAACCGATTGTCTTCGACGAGGATGTGATTCACCATGGTGTTGTCTTTGGTAACCGCCTGTCTCATATTCTCGTTGTGACGTAGATCTGGCATGAACTTCTGTATCTTCATAAGTTGATTCTTCCCGTTGGGAGGCATGAGCTCGAGATCCCGGTCTCCGTGATTGAGTCAGGGGAGCAGTTTGAGCACACAACTGTGTGTATACTGCGTTTAATGCCCCTTGAGACCGGACATACCATGATATCGGAGTTTTTCCTGGGGGTAAAATTGATTGAGCAGGGTTTGCTGGTAACATTCCTGGAGTGACAGGATCGTTTGCTCGATTAGACTGAACCTCGTTATCGTCTGAGGCCTCTTCTACGATTCCTTCTACTTGTAAATTGTTTCCGGCATTCGGTCGAGGACCGGGTTGCCGGTGAGATGATGAGTTTTCTGCCATGCTAAAAACAGAGTATGAGATGAACTGAATCGAAACGAGATAAAAACTAGAAAACAAATGAATCGGTGGGCGCCAATGAAGAAACACTAGATAAATGGTCGGAACCGATATATCTAGGGGGTTTGAATCCGCATAAAAAGGTTAGCTCTCACTCGATTTGATTCAGTTGCAGCTGATCTTCTTCTCCAAAGCTCTGCAAAAAAGAGCACCGTTAGCCTCGCCAAGGGGAGAAGAGGGTTCTCTCCTTGACCCGACTCCGGTGTGAGAATAAGTATTGGTAATGAAGAAGAAGATGTGTTTGGATAGTGTGAGTAATCTGAATTCATACCTGGGTTGCTTCTCATTTTATAGCCGGGAGTCGTTTGGGCGGGAAAACCCGTTAATGAAAAGTTAACGGAAGATGCTAACCCCGTAAGCGGTTACATTTCCTTCCGTTTAAGTTCTTTGATCCGACGTGAGAGCACACGGATCGTGGTCTTGATCGAAGGCTAGGGACTTACCACGTGTGAAGTGATCAAGTGGAGATCACTCTCCAATTGCATGCCTTCATTGTGATTTCAGGGGTTCCTGTGGTAATGACACGTGTCCAGACGGTTATAACCGTCTGGGTGGTACACGATTGTATTCCTTCTGGAAGATTACTGCTGTAATCTGGTGTGACACCTTACCATGTGGAAGCAGATGAATAAATCCCAAGTCTGGGTAAAATAATATCCAAGTCTGGATATTTGGGCGGAAGTATTAATCTCATGATTTTCATCCTTTGCCAATGGGAGAAGGCGCAAGGATTTATGTTTTCCTTTGGGCGCGCGACTATAGATTGCTGATTATTTTCTTCCTTTTGTAAGACCGGTGCGCGGCCGCGCAAGGTAAAAAGGTTGAAAGGCCAGGTTGTGGTATGGTCTCAAATACTTATTATGAGGTTTTTTGGGACCTTACCTCTTCAAAGAGAAATTTAGAAATTTGTGGTTCGAAGTTTGTTGAAATATGTTGAACGTTGCTGCTGTTGTTCTTGATGTTCACCGGTCAGATAGCAATTCGACCGGATGACCATTCGGCTCAAGTTCCATTTCATTAATTTGTTGACTTGTTGACTGGCTACCCGCACGAATAGCAATTCGACTCAAGATTCCTTCTTTGCAATTCATTTAAAGTTGTTTGACCAAGTTGACTGCGTCGGATAGCAATTCGTTTCATATCATCTCATTAAAGTGTTGACCTGTTGACTGCCACTCGGTCGAGTGACAATCCGTGCCAAAAGCATTTCACCTGAGCGAGTTATTAAGTCAACATTGCTATGCTTGTCAGTCAAAATCATTAATTGTAAACTGTAACACCTCGAAAATTTACGTCCTATAATGTATTGACACGTGTCATAAGCTTGAACGTGTGAAAGTATACTCTAGAGGGACTAAAGTTGACAAACATGGAATGTATGTGAAAATAAGGGTTCAAAATGTCAACAAGGGATAAATATACTTTACTATAACCCTACATGATGTTTATAACCTTAAACGAATAAATCATGGATCGTACGAAGCTAATTGTGAAAGAAAGTGAGGAATTTCAAACGACAAGGGTTAAATATGTCAACATGTTTAAAGTATACCTCTGAGTGACCTTTTAGAAAACCCGAAGCCTTGTAACGATTAATTATGCTCACTAGAATGCGTGATAAAAATTTCACCAAGTTTCGTTACCGTATGAGAAAGTTATGATAAAATTCGTATTCGAGAGGTTAGAAGCGTCAACGATGAAATTTATGACTTTTCGGGTAAACACAAAGTGACCAAGGACTTCACAAAGATGGTATAAGTCTTGAAGCCCTTATAAATCAAATTAGAGGGCTTATAATGCAATAAATAAGGTGAAAATGACGTTTAGGAGGACCGGGGACCAAAACTGCAATTTATAAAAACTTGGTAACCTGATCAGGGGACTCACGCGGGCCGCGTAAGACCAAGCATATCCTTACGCGGGCCGCCTACGACTGCCAGATGCAGAAAACAACAGGCAGCTACCTGTTCAGCCCCTTAACCGACTCCAAGTGACTTGTTTCGATACAATGGGCTTCCTAAACTGGTTTTGAGGCTATAGGGGACACTTGTAAACATCCATGATCATTGGTAGCCTTGCATGTCAACAATCTATGAAGATTAAAGGCACTATATAAGCCCCTAAGTTGCAAACTTTTTTATCATTCTTCACCAATCACTTCTGATCATTTCTGGAGCACAAGATCAGTTTCCAAGCATCCCTAATCATAATTAGGACTTCGAATTAAGAGCCCAGTAAAAGCTATCCGTACTTGCTGATTTGATACGGCTGGGATTGAATTTATATTTAGCTCAGGTAAATACTCTTAACTTATTTTCCCTATACGGGCTTGGGGTACGGTATATAAAATACCGCTTGGTCGGGCATTGAATCTTTAATTGTATGATGGTTAAAGTATTGATATGTCTCGTTTAAATTGTTTTGTTTGCTTAAAGCCTTTGGGGGGTTAATGACCATGTCCTGGATATCCCTGGCATTATTTTACGAAATGGCCACGACCTTAGCACACAGGTGTAGGCGTACACCTGTCAGTGTCTCATTTACATAATGTGGTGTGTCTATTGATCTTTAACCCGGCTCGATCCGGGCTACTGAACGCATAAAAAACATGTAAACCCTTTACAAGTATTATATTCAAATAATTATTCCAAGTTATAAAATATTATTTGTGCCATGTGCACTCAAATGCATTTTCTTAAATCCTTTTCAAAATGAGTCGGTTGATTGTATTTACCAGTGTAAACTGACGTATTTTCCCAAAAAGGCTAAGTGCAGGTACTAATCGGAATGGGCTGGCTACTCCTAGCATCAATAAAGAGTCTCGCAAGCTTAGATGCCTAAAGTCTGTTGAACAAAGTTATTTTTATTTTTGATCCGCCTGTGGATCCTTTACTTCCGTTGTAATACTTTGATGTTACACTATTTCGGATTGTAATATATTTATCTTTTGCTTCCGCTATGCATTTATATATTGTGTTGTTTGACTATTATGTTACCAACCACGTCACGATACTCCCCTACCGGGCCCACCGGAAATACGTGGAAATTTGGGGTGTGACAGGTTGGTATCAGAGCCAACACTGAGTGAATTAAACACTAGCCTTTTGTGTTTAATCTCTGTTACACAGTTGCACATTCTTGAGTCTAGACGAGAACATAGGACAAATTCAAATTCGTTTTATTTTGTCCTTAATTGGTTCCTTTGTTATTTTTTCTGATTAGCCTTTGCATGGGCGAGTCATTTTCTGTAGAAGTCCCGTTTAGGGCAACCATATACTTGTGTAAATTTTAAAGGAACGATTATGTTTAAAATATCATTCCTATATTATAAGATCTACCATTATATAGTAAAAATGGCAAAATCTAAAAAGGACAAAGACCTAGCCATATGTCACCTTAAGACAGGGCCAAGATGGTAGTCCCACAATTAGGTTCAAATCCTTGTTAACATTTCAATTTAGGACTGTTCTGCGTTTATTATTTAAAAAGGAATCTTAAAGGTAAACCTAGCCTATATGAAGAGGCCAAGATGGTAGGACCTATTCAAGAGATTCAAATCCTTGGTAACACCTAAGAACGTGTTAGCACTCTTGACAGATGTGATTCGAGAAAATCACAACAGTCATTCTTATTATTGGATTCATCAAAGATTCCTAACCCAATTTAATGATCTCTGAATCATGGGTTTAGATCATCACTTGAGATGATCATATTTTGACCATACGTGGTAATATAGCGCCTACGGGCCCTGCTCATTTCCATATGAGCCAAAAGACAGTGGTAGCGATGACTCCCTGTCAGATAAAGGTAATGAACTAGGTTCAAACCTTCATGCTTTGATTCTCTGAAATCATAGCTTATAATTTATAAATGTCCTTGTTACTAGGCATATTGTGCCAGTATACCTTCATGCTTTGATTCTCTGAATTCATGGCTTATAAATTAAACTTGTCTACGCGACTAGGCCATTTGTGCTATTATTAACTTATAAATTAGGATTATGATAAAAATCCTGAATAAAAATAAATATCATTCTTTTCCTGCCAGTATAATTATTAAAAGAGAATCTTAAATGGTTTGACCTAGCTTGAATGTCATTGAAGACCTAGCTAAGATGGTAAAATCTGTTTGAAAAGAGATTCAGATCCTTGTTAACATCTGAAAATGTGTTAACACTCCCGGCAACCGTGATGCGATAAAATCACACTTGTCATCCTTATATTTGGAATTTTCCAAATCCCATATTTAGCGTAAATGATCAATAGGAATCATGGCTGGTAAACGTCGAAAATGATGTACGCATCAAAACATCCATTTGGGATGTATACCTACGGGAAAAGGTGTATACATGAAAAGATAGTTTTTATTTCATAAATTCTTGTCAAGACAATGAACTATGAAATTTTCCGATACAAAGGAATTATTGATTATGTTTTAGATTTTTCCCTAGTGACAAGGCCCTGTGCCATCAAGAGTCCTTGGGAACAAGCTCCTGTGCTATATAAAATGTCAGTACGACATTGACAGTCGAGATTTATGTCCCCTGTCTAATAAATATGAAGGATTATATTCTGTTTACACGCCAAGGATGGTTTACTTAAAAACCTAGGCAGAACATAATCAATTAACTTAAATACTATCTTTTGGCCTATATGGTTTATTTACACCATAGCTATTTAATCAACAAACTCGACAATTCACCATATAATCAAATCAATTATTACTACTTGGTTTGTAGCCTTCAAAACTTCACCATGGCTGACTCCTCTGAAGCTCACAATCGTCCAGTTAATCAGAATGATGATGTAAGACTGAACTTAACAAGCACTGAGTTACAGGCTATGTTAGATATCGCTATAAACAACGCTGTGGATCGTGTACTGAAGGATCATAAGCGAAAGTGAAATAATACCCCAAATAAAGGTTGTAAAAAGGGTAAGACCGGTTCAAACTATAACCAGTCCAAGCCAAAGGAGGCAAAACCCGAATGTAAAACCTGCAAGAAGAAGCACTTCGGAAAATGCTTCTATGATCGGACTAGAGGATGTGTCATCTGTAAGGGGGCGGATCACAAGACCCATGAATGCAAGGGCTTGAAGGACAACCAGCAGTTAGGTGAAAAGACCAGATGCAAAACCTGTAGGAAATACCACCTTGGGAAATGCAGATTTGAATCTCAGCCTTCTCCGTGTGGCATCTGCAAGTCCAAGGAGCATAAGACCTTGGATTGCAAGAAGATGGAAGATGCGACCTGCCATGGTTGTGGCGAAAAAGGGCACATAAAGACCCGCTGCCCAAAGAAGGCGACTAAAGGAAAAGGCACTTTAAATGCGCAAGCTAAGCCTTGTGGAATTTGCAATAAGGAAGGGCACAAGACTTTGGAGTGCCAAGACATAAAGGACACAACCTGCTATGGTTGCAATGAAATAGGGCACATCAAAACTAATTGCCCTAATAAAACCAAGAAGTCTGGCGAGGCTAAGAAGACCAAAATCGGAAACTCTCAAATGGATACTCAAGAGGCTATCCAGGATGACAAGGTCACAACAGGTACTTTCTATATCAATAACGCTCATGTTAGAGTATTATTTGATTCAGGTTCAGATAAGTCTTTCGTAGACAATAGATTTTGTAAATCATTAAATCTGCCTGTTAAAACTCTAAGCGTTAAGTATAAAGTAAAATTGACCGATAATACCTCAGAGACTGCTCCAGCAATATTAAATGGATGTTTTATATCCATTAGGAATTACCCTTCTCCGCTGTCCTTGTTTCGTTAATAGGAGGACTCAATATAGTACTAGGAATGGATTGGTCGTCTTGTGACCAAGCCCATATTGTGGGTGATAAGAAGCAATTAATTATCAAGACTCCTTATGAGACAACCCTCATAATTACATGTATCCGTACGATTAATTAATTTTAAACAATATATAAATTATACCTTACATAAAAATGGTGGAACCGGCCGTCCCCAGAATCGAACCTGGGTCTAGGCCACACCCTTTCGTGCGCCTAGCCAACCGAGCTAGGTGCCTAGTTTGTGAAATTTCCATTTTGATTAAATATAAGCACATGTACAATAACTTCCTTACTTCTTACTATAAGTCACCTACTTATCTTCCTTATGTTGACTAAGTATTAGAATCCAAGATTTTACCTCTATGTTTTAGTTACTCTTGGCTTGCTTATGTTGACTAAACACTAGAAAGGATGAAGTAGAAACCATTAAGTATATCAGTGGTTATGCTAGAAAGGACATGGTAAGGTATACATCACAGTCATTCGATGGCAATACTCTTAATTAGTAAGGACATTAATGAAATCCTCAAGAAGGATCCTCTTATACATTGTGAATGGTCCAAGTTTTAAGGACCTTATTAGAAAAACCTAGTATCCATTTCGCGAAAAGGGAAAAGACGGAATAAGAACTTTCTGACTCTCGCCATAAAAGTTCTAGACTGTCGACAGTATGTCGCAAATTTTAATTCAATGGCTGAGATAGTACCCTATTCAGTATACCCAAAAATCTAAGCTTAAAGCAAATAATTATTAGTGGTTAGCATTGGCAATAAGAGGGCACACTAAGGTTTCAAAACCTACTCATTATAAATCCATTATGGATCTACCTCAGCTACTCACATTATATAGATTAAGAAACGACCAGTCAAAGCTGAGACTGCCCTAAATTGTCATAGATTTTGCAGCTAAGTTTGAAAGGATTAAGAATGGAAGCGCTTAACCCTCCTGATGAATGATTAGAGGCAATTCACGTTAATAATGACAACAGAAAAATAATAGTGCATCATAATACAAATTATATAAGCTGCTACCCGGGAGATACGTTTGGGTTCAGGTGCTGCTAAGTCTCTCATAAGATCTTAAGCTTAGCAAACTTTTAGAAATTTTCCCGTAAAAAAAAACCCCAGATATTAAGTGTAAGGTAAAAGTTACAGACGAAATCGGAAGAATCATTTCTTTGTTCCTATCAAAAACCTTCAGTCATAGAGTTCTCGAAATGTCCTCTCTCTAAGAGGAAGTGCGTCAGCATATATAGTTGATATCTCTTTAATCTCTATCGATTCCGAATCCCAGATGGTATGATAAAAGCGCCATATGAGGATTGGTGTATCTTAATAAGTTCCATAGATTGCTTCCATGCCTGATCAGTATGGAGGTTTAGTGCATGGGACCACAGAGATATTCCGAGAGGTCATATGGTACTAAAGTCAACTAATGGTATTCAAAGGAGATATCCAGAATGGAATTGTTCAAGTAAATGTTCCCGATTAAGGAGTTCTTGGACTCATAACATAAATGTGTCACTTAATTGACACAAACAATGGTGGATGAATTGGAGCCTGAGATTTGTAAAAATCTCTGTAACCTCCTTGTACCTTGATTATCTCCTCCTAATATTACCCTGTTTACCCTTGAGAGGCAGGTAGAGTTAAGGTTTAAATTCCGTTTAAGGCTGTGTTATTATGAAATCTCCAAAACGGCTAGTACCATCATTGGAAGAATCGAAACCCTGATTAACTAAGTTTTTAAAATAAAGGGTTCATATAGTCTAACTCAATATCCTGAGAATTCGGTATAGTTAATTATGAAAGACGGTTCATTTTGCTTATGCATTTTTACCGCAACCCTAAGTAGGCAACAATTAAGAATTTGCCATCAACTTCCCAGGATCATCAATTTGTTCGACTAACTGTAAGGATTAGCTACTCCTTAAGATTAGTTTTGAGCAATGGTTGGAATAACCATCTCACCTTAAGATAAGCTTTTCCATAATAGTTGCTATATAAGTATCAAGGTGGCTCCTTTGGAGACCTTGTATAAATGAAATATCAAAACATCCGTTGGATGGACGAGACTTTGGGAAGTCCACTTATCAGGATCTGAAAATTTCATTAGAGACAACGAATAAGATCGTACAAATCCCTAATCACCCTTAAGTTACCAGTATTCGGCAGAAAATCAAGAATTAATGAGAGTGGCAACCCTTCAAAATTCTTGTTGAGGAATAAGGTTCAACAAAAGATATCACCCAGGAAGGGTGTGTCAAATTTGTTAAAATATCAGGCTAGTTAAGCTCTGAATATATGGAATCATTCAAAGGAAATCGAATGTATCAAGATTAAGTAGCTTATAAGCTAAAACCTACTTAAGGAGCTTAGCAGAGCTCGCAATATATTGCACACTAGTGACTGAATGATGTGTTTCGCCAATAAGTCAAGAAGCGCTATCAAATAATGATATGCAGATTTATGATGTGATGAGCATCCTGTATCGATTGAGGATCGACAGGTTAAGAAGCTCCAAAAGGATACATATACCTATTATAGGAGTCACTTTGGGAGCTTGGAAAGACTCCAGATAGGTTATAGAAGTTAAGTCCATTATACGATAAAAAGTACTTCAAACATTTTAGCAAATCTCGAGGTCGAGATTTCTTTTAAGGGGGTGAGGATGTAACACCTCGAAAATTTACGTCCTATAATGTATTGACACGTGTCATAAGCTTGAACGTGTGAAAGTATACTCTAGAGGGACTAAAGTTGACAAACATGGAATGTATGTGAAAATAAGGGTTCAAAATGTCAACAAGGGATAAATATACTTTACTATAACCCTACATGATGTTTATAACCTTAAACGAATAAATCATGGATCGTACGAAGCTAATTGTAAAAGAAAGTGAGGAATTTCAAACGACAAGGGTTAAATATGTCAACATGTTTAAAGTATACCTCTGAGTGACCTTTTAGAAAACCCAAAGCTTTGTAACGATTAATTATGCTCACTAGAATGCGTGATAAAAATTTCACCAAGTTTCGTTATCGTATGAGAAAGTTATGATAAAATTCGTATTCGAGGGGTTAGAAGCGTCAACGATGAAATTTATGACTTTTCGGGTAAACACAAAGTGACCAAGGACTTCACAAAGATGGTATAAGTCTTGAAGCCCTTATAAATCAAATTAGAGGGCTTATAATGCAATAAATAAGGTGAAAATGACGTTTAGGAGGACCGGGGACCAAAACTGCAATTTATAAAAACTTGGTAACCTGATCAGGGGACTCACGCGGGCCGCGTAAGACCAAGCATATCCTTACGCGGGCCGCCTACGACTGCCAGATGCAGAAAACAACAGGCAGCTGCCTGTTCAGCCCCTTAACCGACTCCAAGTGACTTGTTTCGATACAATGGGCTTCCTAAACTGGTTTTGAGGCTATAGGGGACACTTGTAAACATCCATGATCATTGGTAGCCTTGCATGTCAACAATCTATGAAGATTAAAGGCACTATATAAGCCCCTAAGTTGCAAACTTTTTTATCATTCTTCACCAATCACTTCTGATCATTTCTGGAGCACAAGATCAGTTTCCAAGCATCCCTAATCATAATTAGGACTTCGAATTAAGAGCCCAGTAAAAGCTATCCGTACTTGCTGATTTGATACGGCTGGGATTGAATTTATATTTAGCTCAGGTAAATACTCTTAACTTATTTTCCCTATACGGGCTTGGGGTACGGTATATAAAATACCGCTTGGTCGGGCATTGAATCTTTAATTGTATGATGGTTAAAGTATTGATATGTCTCGTTTAAATTGTTTTGTTTGCTTAAAGCCTTTGGGGGGTTAATGACCATGTCCTGGATATCCCTGGCATTATTTTACGAAATGGCCACGACCTTAGCACACAGGTGTAGGCGTACACCTGTCAGTGTCTCATTTACATAATGTGGTGTGTCTATTGATCTTTAACCCGGCTCGATCCGGGCTACTGAACGCATAAAAAACATGTAAACCCTTTACAAGTATTATATTCAAATAATTATTCCAAGTTATAAAATATTATTTGTGCCATGTGCACTCAAATGCATTTTCTTAAATCCTTTTCAAAATGAGTCGGTTGATTGTATTTACCAGTGTAAACTGACGTATTTTCCCAAAAAGGCTAAGTGCAGGTACTAATCGGAATGGGCTGGCTACTCCTAGCATCAATAAAGAGTCTCGCAAGCTTAGATGCCTAAAGTCTGTTGAACAAAGTTATTTTTATTTTTGATCCGCCTGTGGATCCTTTACTTCCGTTGTAATACTTTGATGTTACACTATTTCGGATTGTAATATATTTATCTTTTGCTTCCGCTATGCATTTATATATTGTGTTGTTTGACTATTATGTTACCAACCACGTCACGATACTCCCCTACCGGGCCCACCGGAAATACGTGGAAATTTGGGGTGTGACAGGTTGGTATCAGAGCCAACACTGAGTGAATTAAACACTAGCCTTTTGTGTTTAATCTCTGTTACACAGTTGCACATTCTTGAGTCTAGACGAGAACATAGGACAAATTCAAATTCGTTTTATTTTGTCCTTAATTGGTTCCTTTGTTATTTTTTCTGATTAGCCTTTGCATGGGCGAGTCATTTTCTGTAGAAGTCCCGTTTAGGGCAACCATATACTTGTGTAAATTTTAAAGGAACGATTATGTTTAAAATATCATTCCTATATTATAAGATCTACCATTATATAGTAAAAATGGCAAAATCTAAAAAGGACAAAGACCTAGCCATATGTCACCTTAAGACAGGGCCAAGATGGTAGTCCCACAATTAGGTTCAAATCCTTGTTAACATTTCAATTTAGGACTGTTCTGCGTTTATTATTTAAAAAGGAATCTTAAAGGTAAACCTAGCCTATATGAAGAGGCCAAGATGGTAGGACCTATTCAAGAGATTCAAATCCTTGGTAACACCTAAGAACGTGTTAGCACTCTTGACAGATGTGATTCGAGAAAATCACAACAGTCATTCTTATTATTGGATTCATCAAAGATTCCTAACCCAATTTAATGATCTCTGAATCATGGGTTTAGATCATCACTTGAGATGATCATATTTTGACCATACGTGGTAATATAGCGCCTACAGGCCCTGCTCATTTCCATATGAGCCAAAAGACAGTGGTAGCGATGACTCCCTGTCAGATAAAGGTAATGAACTAGGTTCAAACCTTCATGCTTTGATTCTCTGAAATCATAGCTTATAATTTATAAATGTCCTTGTTACTAGGCATATTGTGCCAGTATACCTTCATGCTTTGATTCTCTGAATTCATGGCTTATAAATTAAACTTGTCTACGCGACTAGGCCATTTGTGCTATTATTAACTTATAAATTAGGATTATGATAAAAATCCTGAATAAAAATAAATATCATTCTTTTCCTGCCAGTATAATTATTAAAAGAGAATCTTAAATGGTTTGACCTAGCTTGAATGTCATTGAAGACCTAGCTAAGATGGTAAAATCTGTTTGAAAAGAGATTCAGATCCTTGTTAACATCTGAAAATGTGTTAACACTCCCGGCAACCGTGATGCGATAAAATCACACTTGTCATCCTTATATTTGGAATTTTCCAAATCCCATATTTAGCGTAAATGATCAATAGGAATCATGGCTGGTAAACGTCGAAAATGATGTACGCATCAAAACATCCATTTGGGATGTATACCTACGGGAAAAGGTGTATACATGAAAAGATAGTTTTTATTTCATAAATTCTTGTCAAGACAATGAACTATGAAATTTTCCGATACAAAGGAATTATTGATTATGTTTTAGATTTTTCCCTAGTGACAAGGCCCTGTGCCATCAAGAGTCCTTGGGAACAAGCTCCTGTGCTATATAAAATGTCAGTACGACATTGACAGTCGAGATTTATGTCCCCTGTCTAATAAATATGAAGGATTATATTCTGTTTACACGCCAAGGATGGTTTACTTAAAAACCTAGGCAGAACATAATCAATTAACTTAAATACTATCTTTTGGCCTATATGGTTTATTTACACCATAGCTATTTAATCAACAAACTCGACAATTCACCATATAATCAAATCAATTATTACTACTTGGTTTGTAGCCTTCAAAACTTCACCATGGCTGACTCCTCTGAAGCTCACAATCGTCCAGTTAATCAGAATGATGATGTAAGACTGAACTTAACAAGCACTGAGTTACAGGCTATGTTAGATATCGCTATAAACAACGCTGTGGATCGTGTACTGAAGGATCATAAGCGAAAGTGAAATAATACCCCAAATAAAGGTTGTAAAAAGGGTAAGACCGGTTCAAACTATAACCAGTCCAAGCCAAAGGAGGCAAAACCCGAATGTAAAACCTGCAAGAAGAAGCACTTCGGAAAATGCTTCTATGATCGGACTAGAGGATGTGTCATCTGTAAGGGGGCGGATCACAAGACCCATGAATGCAAGGGCTTGAAGGACAACCAGCAGTTAGGTGAAAAGACCAGATGCAAAACCTGTAGGAAATACCACCTTGGGAAATGCAGATTTGAATCTCAGCCTTCTCCGTGTGGCATCTGCAAGTCCAAGGAGCATAAGACCTTGGATTGCAAGAAGATGGAAGATGCGACCTGCCATGGTTGTGGCGAAAAAGGGCACATAAAGACCCGCTGCCCAAAGAAGGCGACTAAAGGAAAAGGCACTTTAAATGCGCAAGCTAAGCCTTGTGGAATTTGCAATAAGGAAGGGCACAAGACTTTGGAGTGCCAAGACATAAAGGACACAACCTGCTATGGTTGCAATGAAATAGGGCACATCAAAACTAATTGCCCTAATAAAACCAAGAAGTCTGGCGAGGCTAAGAAGACCAAAATCGGAAACTCTCAAATGGATACTCAAGAGGCTATCCAGGATGACAAGGTCACAACAGGTACTTTCTATATCAATAACGCTCATGTTAGAGTATTATTTGATTCAGGTTCAGATAAGTCTTTCGTAGACAATAGATTTTGTAAATCATTAAATCTGCCTGTTAAAACTCTAAGCGTTAAGTATAAAGTAAAATTGACCGATAATACCTCAGAGACTGCTCCAGCAATATTAAATGGATGTTTTATATCCATTAGGAATTACCCTTCTCCGCTGTCCTTGTTTCGTTAATAGGAGGACTCAATATAGTACTAGGAATGGATTGGTCGTCTTGTGACCAAGCCCATATTGTGGGTGATAAGAAGCAATTAATTATCAAGACTCCTTATGAGACAACCCTCATAATTACATGTATCCGTACGATTAATTAATTTTAAACAATATATAAATTATACCTTACATAAAAATGGTGGAACCGGCCGTCCCCAGAATCGAACCTGGGTCTAGGCCACACCCTTTCGTGCGCCTAGCCAACCGAGCTAGGTGCCTAGTTTGTGAAATTTCCATTTTGATTAAATATAAGCACATGTACAATAACTTCCTTACTTCTTACTATAAGTCACCTACTTATCTTCCTTATGTTGACTAAGTATTAGAATCCAAGATTTTACCTCTATGTTTTAGTTACTCTTGGCTTGCTTATGTTGACTAAACACTAGAAAGGATGAAGTAGAAACCATTAAGTATATCAGTGGTTATGCTAGAAAGGACATGGTAAGGTATACATCACAGTCATTCGATGGCAATACTCTTAATTAGTAAGGGCATTAATGAAATCCTCAAGAAGGATCCTCTTATACATTGTGAATGGTCCAAGTTTTAAGGACCTTATTAGAAAAACCTAGTATCCGTTTCGCGAAAAGGGAAAAGACGGAATAAGAACTTTCTGACTCTCGCCATAAAAGTTCTAGACTGTCGACAGTATGTCGCAAATTTTAATTCAATGGCTGAGATAGTACCCTATTCAGTATACCCAAAAATCTAAGCTTAAAGCAAATAATTATTAGTGGTTAGCATTGGCAATAAGAGGGCACACTAAGGTTTCAAAACCTACTCATTATAAATCCATTATGGATCTACCTCAGCTACTCACATTATATAGATTAAGAAACGACCAGTCAAAGCTGAGACTGCCCTAAATTGTCATAGATTTTGCAGCTAAGTTTGAAAGGATTAAGAATGGAAGCGCTTAACCCTCCTGATGAATGATTAGAGGCAATTCACGTTAATAATGACAACAGAAAAATAATAGTGCATCATAATACAAATTATATAAGCTGCTACCCGGGAGATACGTTTGGGTTCAGGTGCTGCTAAGTCTCTCATAAGATCTTAAGCTTAGCAAACTTTTAGAAATTTTCCCGTAAAAAAAAACCCCAGATATTAAGTGTAAGGTAAAAGTTACAGACGAAATCGGAAGAATCATTTCTTTGTTCCTATCAGAAACCTTCAGTCATAGAGTTCTCGAAATGTCCTCTCTCTAAGAGGAAGTGCGTCAGCATATATAGTTGATATCTCTTTAATCTCTATCGATTCCGAATCCCAGATGGTATGATAAAAGCGCCATATGAGGATTGGTGTATCTTAATAAGTTCCATAGATTGCTTCCATGCCTGATCAGTATGGAGGTTTAGTGCATGGGACCACAGAGATATTCCGAGAGGTCATATGGTACTAAAGTCAACTAATGGTATTCAAAGGAGATATCCAGAATGGAATTGTTCAAGTAAATGTTCCCGATTAAGGAGTTCTTGGACTCATAACATAAATGTGTCACTTAATTGACACAAACAATGGTGGATGAATTGGAGCCTGAGATTTGTAAAAATCTCTGTAACCTCCTTGTACCTTGATTATCTCCTCCTAATATTACCCTGTTTACCCTTGAGAGGCAGGTAGAGTTAAGGTTTAAATTCCGTTTAAGGCTGTGTTATTATGAAATCTCCAAAACGGCTAGTACCATCATTGGAAGAATCGAAACCCTGATTAACTAAGTTTTTAAAATAAAGGGTTCATATAGTCTAACTCAATATCCTGAGAATTCGGTATAGTTAATTATGAAAGACGGTTCATTTTGCTTATGCATTTTTACCGCAACCCTAAGTAGGCAACAATTAAGAATTTGCCATCAACTTCCCAGGATCATCAATTTGTTCGACTAACTGTAAGGATTAGCTACTCCTTAAGATTAGTTTTGAGCAATGGTTGGAATAACCATCTCACCTTAAGATAAGCTTTTCCATAATAGTTGCTATATAAGTATCAAGGTGGCTCCTTTGGAGACCTTGTATAAATGAAATATCAAAACATCCGTTGGATGGACGAGACTTTGGGAAGTCCACTTATCAGGATCTGAAAATTTCATTAGAGACAACGAATAAGATCGTACAAATCCCTAATCACCCTTAAGTTACCAGTATTCGGCAGAAAATCAAGAATTAATGAGAGTGGCAACCCTTCAAAATTCTTGTTGAGGAATAAGGTTCAACAAAAGATATCACCCAGGAAGGGTGTGTCAAATTTGTTAAAATATCAGGCTAGTTAAGCTCTGAATATATGGAATCATTCAAAGGAAATCGAATGTATCAAGATTAAGTAGCTTATAAGCTAAAACCTACTTAAGGAGCTTAGCAGAGCTCGCAATATATTGCACACTAGTGACTGAATGATGTGTTTCGCCAATAAGTCAAGAAGCGCTATCAAATAATGATATGCAGATTTATGATGTGATGAGCATCCTGTATCGATTGAGGATCGACAGGTTAAGAAGCTCCAAAAGGATACATATACCTATTATAGGAGTCACTTTGGGAGCTTGGAAAGACTCCAGATAGGTTATAGAAGTTAAGTCCATTATACGATAAAAAGTACTTCAAACATTTTAGCAAATCTCGAGGTCGAGATTTCTTTTAAGGGGGTGAGGATGTAACACCTCGAAAATTTACGTCCTATAATGTATTGACACGTGTCATAAGCTTGAACGTGTGAAAGTATACTCTAGAGGGACTAAAGTTGACAAACATGGAATGTATGTGAAAATAAGGGTTCAAAATGTCAACAAGGGATAAATATACTTTACTATAACCCTACATGATGTTTATAACCTTAAACGAATAAATCATGGATCGTACGAAGCTAATTGTAAAAGAAAGTGAGGAATTTCAAACGACAAGGGTTAAATATGTCAACATGTTTAAAGTATACCTCTGAGTGACCTTTTAGAAAACCCAAAGCCTTGTAACGATTAATTATGCTCACTAGAATGCGTGATAAAAATTTCACCAAGTTTCGTTATCGTATGAGAAAGTTATGATAAAATTCGTATTCGAGGGGTTAGAAGCGTCAACGATGAAATTTATGACTTTTCGGGTAAACACAAAGTGACCAAGGACTTCACAAAGATGGTATAAGTCTTGAAGCCCTTATAAATCAAATTAGAGGGCTTATAATGCAATAAATAAGGTGAAAATGACGTTTAGGAGGACCGGGGACCAAAACTGCAATTTATAAAAACTTGGTAACCTGATCAGGGGACTCACGCGGGCCGCGTAAGACCAAGCATATCCTTACGCGGGCCGCCTACGACTGCCAGATGCAGAAAACAACAGGCAGCTGCCTGTTCAGCCCCTTAACCGACTCCAAGTGACTTGTTTCGATACAATGGGCTTCCTAAACTGGTTTTGAGGCTATAGGGGACACTTGTAAACATCCATGATCATTGGTAGCCTTGCATGTCAACAATCTATGAAGATTAAAGGCACTATATAAGCCCCTAAGTTGCAAACTTTTTTATCATTCTTCACCAATCACTTCTGATCATTTCTGGAGCACAAGATCAGTTTCCAAGCATCCCTAATCATAATTAGGACTTCGAATTAAGAGCCCAGTAAAAGCTATCCGTACTTGCTGATTTGATACGGCTGGGATTGAATTTATATTTAGCTCAGGTAAATACTCTTAACTTATTTTCCCTATACGGGCTTGGGGTACGGTATATAAAATACCGCTTGGTCGGGCATTGAATCTTTAATTGTATGATGGTTAAAGTATTGATATGTCTCGTTTAAATTGTTTTGTTTGCTTAAAGCCTTTGGGGGGTTAATGGCCATGTCCTGGATATCCCTGGCATTATTTTACGAAATGGCCACGACCTTAGCACACAGGTGTAGGCGTACACCTGTCAGTGTCTCATTTACATAATGTGGTGTGTCTATTGATCTTTAACCCGGCTCGATCCGGGCTACTGAACGCATAAAAAACATGTAAACCCTTTACAAGTATTATATTCAAATAATTATTCCAAGTTATAAAATATTATTTGTGCCATGTGCACTCAAATGCATTTTCTTAAATCCTTTTCAAAATGAGTCGGTTGATTGTATTTACCAGTGTAAACTGACGTATTTTCCCAAAAAGGCTAAGTGCAGGTACTAATCGGAATGGGCTGGCTACTCCTAGCATCAATAAAGAGTCTCGCAAGCTTAGATGCCTAAAGTCTGTTGAACAAAGTTATTTTTATTTTTGATCCGCCTGTGGATCCTTTACTTCCGTTGTAATACTTTGATGTTACACTATTTCGGATTGTAATATATTTATCTTTTGCTTCCGCTGTGCATTTATATATTGTGTTGTTTGACTATTATGTTACCAACCACGTCACGATACTCCCCTACCGGGCCCACCGGAAATACGTGGAAATTTGGGGTGTGACATAAACGGTGTGCATGTGATTGTTATTAACTGTTGTCATCATATATCACTTTCTTTAATAACATACTTTTGTCATCATGTGAATTTCTGATTCATTTACATGTCCACGTGATCTGTTTTGTCATACATTGGCGGCCACTAAATTCATTAAGAGATTGCATGTGCTTTGATTGAAAATTATATCACGTTGCTGTGTCACTCGGTCGAACAGCAATTCGAACGAATTGCCACCCGTTTCAAAGATAAAGTGTTTTTGGTGTCACTCGGTCGAACAGCAATTCAAACGAATTGCCACCCGTTTCAAAGATAAAGTGTTTTTGGTGTCACTCGGTCGAACAGCAATTCGAACGAATTGCCACCCGTTTCAAAGATAAAGTGTTCTTGGTGTCACTCGTTCGAAGAGCTTTTCGATCGAATAGCAATTCGAGGCACTGCATCTTCACTTAAAAGTTTTTGACTTCCGTTGACCTATCTGGTCGAATTACTATCCGGTCGGATAGCAATTCGTGTCAAAGCACATCACTTGTTCATACCACTTAGTCAACATGTTCTTGTAATCTGTTTTGTCATATATTGTCTGCCATTACTAAATTGAGGGCAAATTAAAACAAATTGAATTTAGTTTTGCACGTGATCTCTTAATTGAATTCATTAATTGAGAATGTCGGTTATTTGCTTTTGATAATATTAGTGCTTGTGATCTTGCATGACATAAGAATTGTTGATATATGTGATCTGTATTAATTGTTTCAGTACATCGATTAATGTTTTGCATGTGATAAGTTTGCATGAGATACTGATTATTGTCGGCCATTGTTTACATATTCAATATAGTGCATGAGAATTGATAAAGATATGTCAGCACATTAATAATTGAGATCCACGAGATGTTGTCGGCCACATGATATCTTGTTGCAAGTGAAAATTGATTGTGATTGTTTGTTCGTGATTCAGGTGATTCCAAGTGATTCAGGCAAAAGGTGCTTGTAAATCGAGAAGATCATATCATGGCTGAAGAGTTCTACAACACGTTTTACAACGCGTTCACATCCGAATCTTCCGAAACGTCAACAGTCACACCAAAGTCAATTACAAAAGCAATCAATGAGAACATCAAACATGATAACTTCTATGGAACACACTCGAAGCCACCAACTCTGGAAAGCATTGAAGATTACACGTGGTGGAAAGAGAGGTTCATTGGTTGGGCAAAAGCCTATGCTCACGAGAGCTGGTTTTGTTTGGAGTTTGGGTACAAAAGGCCGACTAATGATAAAGGAGAAGAGCTTCCACTCAAAGACTTACCTAAAGATGACAAAGCAGAATTCTCAGCAGAACAGAGAATGATTGCTTTGATCCAGTTGGCAATCAGAAATGACATGTTTGCTTTACTGCAACATGACGGAACTTCAAAATCGGTTTGGGAGGCTTTACGGGTTAAGGCAGAGGGTGGTAAACAAACCAGGAAGAACAAAATTGCTTTATTAAAAAAGGAATTTGATTTGTTTGATAGTCTTAACGGTGAATCAGTTCGTCAAATGATTGAACGTTTTTGTCATCTAAAAATCGAACTAGAAAGATTCAAGATTGAAAAAACAAGAGAAGAAATAATAGACAAACTTATAGAAGCGTTACCACGAGCTGATCAGTGGCAAACGTTTGTGTTTATCCTGAAAAATGTGCTTTATATGATACAATTTCTCTTGATGTTTTGATAGAAAAGATAGAGAGTCATGAACTTGAGTTGCAAAAGCAGGACAAGATGAGCAGCTCTTCGCATCATCAAAATGTCGGTCTTTATTACAAAGGTAGCATACCTTCGGTGAAAGTTGGTGAATCACCAAAGACTGGATTCAGTGTTGAAAAGATGAAAGAACCACAAACAAGCTCGTCAAGCTACAATCTAGGATACCATTCATCTTCTTCAAAAGCAAGCTCTGAAGAATCTGAAGAAGTTCTTTGCAACATCGCTCTTAAACTGAAAAATTCTCCGGCCATGAGCATCAATGCAGCTAAGCAGCAAATGAGCTTCCTTGCATCTGTTCTGGAATCGTATGAAGGTCTAGTTGCAGGCAAGATTGGTAACTCTGAGTTAACCAAAGAAGACTACGACCAGATTGATCCAGAAGAGATGGAACTCATTGACATCCGTTGGTGTTTGCAGAGCTCAGAGATATATGGAAATTACTGGGAAGCAATCTCTCGGTGGTGCATCTACAAAGCTTGGATTTGATAAGTCCAAAGTGACCTGCTTCAAATGTAAGCAAAAAGGTCGTTTCAAAAGAGAGTGCAACAATTCTGCGGTTGGTGGAAATGAACATCCGTTCAATGATGATTACTACCGAAAGGCAATTTACCACCGTAGCAGAGAAGAGCCAAAGATGATTGAAGACAAACCCAGAGAGAAGTCAAGAGCTTATGCTGTGATTCACGATGATGAAGGATATGATTGGAGCCAGATTTGTCCAGAAGAAGATCGTGTTGATATTCAGAAAACAGCTCATGGCAAAGCTATATTAAAGAACAACCATTACGCCTTTGTTACTGAAATCAAAGATGAAAACAAAGAAGAAAAGGTTGTTGCTGAGGCTAAAAAGAAAACCAGAGAAGAAATTTTGAGTGAGAAAACAGACAGAGAAATAAGAATGGCTGCAAACAGAATGAATGATATGCAAAGAGAATATGATGAAGCTGTCAGATACAAAAGATGGGATAAGAAACGAGAGTGTTATGTCAACAGATATGGTGAACCTGTTGTTTCCAAGAAGGACATAGTTTTTGATGATGTTCTTCTAGTAATTCCTCGGGTCGGCGAATTTTATTCAAATGCTGTAAAAGACAAAAATTATGAGGAAAAGCTGGAAAAACTCATAAGAGAAGTCATGATATCGAGTTTAAAGAAGAGAGATGAAGAGAGAATGAAAAAGAATGTTGAGTGTATGGTTGAAGAATTGAAGAAGGTAGCTGAAGAGATTAAAGCTGAAGTTGTTGAAGTGAAAGAAGAAGTTGTGGTGAATGTAGAAGTTGAGAAAGCTGTTACTGAAGAGCAGCAAGTTGAAGAAACTAAGAAGAAAGAAGAAGTGAAGAATGAGAATTTGGAAACTGGTGATGTTGGCGAAGAAGTTGGTGTTGAAGGAAAGAAGAATGATGCTGATCAGACAGATGCAGCAAACACCGAAGTGCCAATCACTGAGGTAAATTCTAATTCTGAAACTCAAATCAAAATCATTGAACAGTGCAAGAA
>JARYGA010037433.1:0-27917 GCA_030545235.1 Helianthus tuberosus | reverse complement strand
GTTAAAATAATGTCAAGACGAAATATAGCCAGGAAAAGAGAAAAAAAAACAGATAATAGATTTAAAAGTGTAAGATTAGCTAAGTTTATAAATCATATAATGTTGAATGGAAAAAAAGAATTGGCAGAGAGAATAGTGTATGGTGCATTAAACAAAATAAATAAAGTTTTTAAAAAAAATATAGCACTAAGTTTGTTTGAAAAAGCATTAGAGAGTATAAAGCCTATGGTAGAAGTTAAAACACGACGTATAGGTGGAGCGAATTATAATATTCCAGTAGAAATTAGATCTGAAAGGAGAGATACATTAGCAATGAAATGGTTAGTTAAAGCATCAAGAGATAGACACTCAAAAAAAATGAAAATCAGATTGTATGAAGAAATATTGGATGCAATAGAAGGTAAAGGTTTGGCTATTAAAAAAAAAGAAGAGATTCATAGGATGGCAGAAGCTAATAAAGCATTTGCACATTATAGGTTTTAAAGAAAAAGTTATTAAGGAATAGTCTTGTGGCTAGAAAAACCTCAATAAATAGATATAGAAATATAGGCATAATTGCACATGTTGATGCTGGAAAAACAACAACTACAGAACGTATTTTATTCTATACAGGGAGATCTCATAAGTTAGGAGAGGTACATGATGGGACTGCAGCTACAGATTGGATGGAACAAGAGCAAGAAAGAGGTATAACTATAACATCAGCAGCAGTAACAACTTTTTGGAACGGCATGAAAGGACAATACAAAGAACATAGAATAAATTTAATAGATACTCCAGGTCATGTTGATTTTACTATAGAAGTTGAACGGTCGTTAAGAGTTTTGGATGGAGCAATAGTTGTTTTATGTGGATCATCAGGCGTGCAAGCTCAAACGGAAACGGTATGGAGACAAGCAAATAAATATAAGGTACCACGTATTGTTTTTGTAAACAAAATGGATCGACCAGGAGCAGAATTTTTAAGCGTGGTAAAACAACTGGAAGAAAGATTAAATTGTAAAGCAGTTCCAGTTCAACTAAATTGGGGGGTAGAAGAAACGTTTAAAGGCATAATAGATTTAATTGAAATGAAAGCAATTTATTGGTGTGAAAATACAAATGGAAGTGAATATAAAATAGTAAACATACCAAAAGAATTAAAAGTTCTATCAAAACAATACAATGAATTAATAAAGGACATAGCAGCAGAATCAGAAGAAAGTATATTAGAAAAATATTTTGAAGAAGGAAGTTTATCTAAAGATTTAATAAAAAAGGGTTTACGTATTAGAAGTTTAAAGAATGAAATTGTTTTAGTAACATGTGGATCGGCTTTTAAAAACAAAGGTATTCAACCATTGTTAGATGCAGTAATAGACTATTTACCATCCCTTTAGATATAGATCTTTTAAAAGGAAAAAAAAAGTATATTTATAAACAAAAAGCAGACATCAAAAAATATATGGCTGATGATAATGCAAGTTTTGCAGCTTTAGCGTTTTAAAATAGCTACAGATTCGTATGTAGGCAATTTAACATTTGTAAGAGTTTATTCAGGAAAAATAAAATCAGGAGATAAAGTATACAATTCAATAAAAAACAAAACTGAACGGATTGGAAGAATCGTTCAACTACATGCTAATGCTAGGGAAGATATTAAAGAAATATTAGCAGGCGATATTGCAGCATGTGTAGGTTTAAAAGTTACAACAACGGGTGATACACTTTGTTCTGTTAAAAATAATATTATTTTAGAGAGAATAGAGTTTCCAGAACCTGTATTGGCAGTTGCTATTGAACCCAAACATAAAGATGATCAAGAAAAATGATTTCCGCTCTTAATAAATTAGAAAAAGAAGATCCTTCTTTTAAAGTAAATTATGATAAGGAAATTGGTCAAACTATAATTTATGGAATGGGTGAGCTGCACATTGAGATTATTGTAGATCGGATGCGTAGAGAATTTAAAGTAGAAGCTAACATAGGTAAACCTCAAGTAGCATATCGCGAAACAATTAACAATATAGTCAAACAAGAAGGTAAATTTATTAGACAATCAGGAGGTAGAGGTCAATATGGCCATGTTTGGTTACGTATTGAACCTTTTAAAAAAGTTGATAAATCTAACGACAAAGAAATCAACAATAAGTTTTGTTCAGAAATAGTAGGAGGTACAATACCTAAAGAATTTATCCCTGCAATTGAAAAAGGTGCATACGATCAGTTAAAAAACGGTGTATTAGCTGGATATCCATTGATAAATGTTAAAGTTACTGTATTTGATGGTTCTTATCACGAAGTTGATTCGAATGAAAATGCATTTAAAGTAGCTTCATCAATAGCGGTAAAGGACGGAGCAATAAAGGCTGATGTAGTTTTACTAGAACCAATAATGAAAGTAGAAATTACAACACCAGAACTATTTATGGGAGATGTGGTAGGCGATTTAAATCGTAGAAGAGGGATTATACAAAGTATGGAAGATAATTTCAATGGAAAAGTTATAACAGCTATGGTACCATTAAAAGAAATGTTTGGTTATGCAACAGTTTTAAGATCTAACACTCAAGGAAGAGCAAGTTATACAATGAAGTTTGAACAATATGAGAAAGCACCAGATATAGTAAGTAGAGAAGTTATAAAAAAGAATAAAGAATATTAAATGAAAAAGAGGGTTATATTTGTGGCTAAAAAACTTTTTAATAGGTCTAAAGAACATTTAAATGTTGGCACAATAGGACATGTAGATCATGGAAAAACAACCTTAACAGCAGCATTAACGCGGGTATCATCAGAAATATATGGTAGTGAATTGAGAAAGTTTGATACAATAGATAATGCACCAGAAGAAAAGCAAAGAGGTATTACAATAGCAACAGCTCATGTAGAATATGAGTCTAAAATACGCCATTATGCACATGTAGATTGTCCTGGGCATGCAGATTATATAAAGAACATGATAACAGGTGCAGCTCAAATGGATGGAGCTATATTGGTGTGTTCAGCATCAGATGGTCCGATGCCTCAAACAAGAGAACATATTTTATTAGCACGGCAAGTTGGTGTTCCATATATTGTAGTTTATTTAAATAAAGCTGATTTAGTAGATGATACAGAATTATTGGAATTGGTAGAAATAGAGATTAGAGAATTGCTATCAGAATATGAGTTTCCAGGTGAAAAAACACCTTTAATTGTAGGTTCTGCTTTAATGGCGTTAGAAGGGAGAGATATAAACGGTATGGGAAAGAGTTCAGTAATAAAATTAGTTGAAGCATTAGATACTTATATCCCTTTGCCAGAACGTGCTATAAACAAACCATTTTTGATGCCAATAGAAGATGTATTTTCTATTTCAGGAAGAGGAACAGTTGTAACAGGTAGAGTAGATCGGGGTATAATAAACGCAGGAGAAGAAGTTGAAATAATAGGTTTAAAAGACACCATAAAAACAACGGTTACAGGAATAGAAATGTTTAGAAAAATACTTGATGAAGGTCGTGCAGGAGAAAACATAGGAGCTCTGTTACGTGGTATTAAGAGAGAAGATGTTGAAAGAGGTCAAATACTAGCAAAACCCGGGTCAATAACACCACAGTACACAATTTGAAGCAGAGGTTTATATTTTAAAAAAAGAAGAAGGCGGCAGGCACACGCCATTTTTAAAGGGCTATAGACCTCAATTTTATTTTCGAACCACAGATGTCACGGGCACGTGTGAATTAAAAGCTGGAGTGGATATGGTAATGCCTGGTGATAATGTTAAGATGATTATTAATTTAATAGCTCCTATAGCAATGGAGGAGGGTTTAAGGTTTGCTATTAGAGAAGGGGGTCGTACAGTAGGAGCAGGCATCGTTGTGAATATATTAAGAGACAAATAAAAAAATGAAAAAGCAAAAAATTCGTATACGTTTGAAATCGTTCTCGAAAATATTAATAGAGAAGTCAGCGAAAGAAATAGTAGAAACAGCAAAACGTACCGGAGCACAAATAAAAGGACCAATTTCGCTACCAAATAAGGTAGAAAGGTATACAATTTTAATATCTCCACATGTTGATAAGGATGCCAGGGATCAATATGAAATTCGTACTCACAAACGGTTAGTAGATATTTTAGAAAAAAATGATAAAACTATAGATGCATTAATGTGTTTGGAATTAGCAGCGGGCGTAGATGTACAAATAAAGGTAGGGCCATAAACATGGTTGGAGTAATTGGTAAAAAAATAGGTATGAGCGTAATCTTGAATGCTAATGGTATTTCAATACCAGTTACTATTATAGAGGTATTACCTAATAAAATATTAAATATAAAAACAAAGAAATTGATGGATATAATGCAATACAACTTACAAATGGTAAGCTTTTAAAAAAAAAGTAGCAAGATTAAAGGAATTTAGAGTGAGTAGTCAAGATATAAAACATTTTACTTGTCAGGATAAACTGACGGTATCGTTTTTTAAATTGGATGACGTTGTGAAAGTAAGTGGTTTAACTAAGGGCAAAGGATATCAAGGTACTATAAAAGGTGGAACTTTAATTCACAAAATAAGAGTCATGGAAATTCACTTTCTCATCGTACATCAGGTTCAACAGGGCAATGTCAAACTCCGGGACGTGTTTTTTAAAGGTAAAAAAATGGCAGGTAGAATGGGGAATGAAAAAAAAACAGTATCTAATTTAAAAGTTATAAAAATAAATATAGAATTAAATTTAATAATTATAAAAGGGGCAGTGCCAGGATATAATGGCCGTGAAGTTTTTATAAATAAAACAAAGTGTTGAATATAAATGAGAAACGCATGAAGATCAAACTTAGAGATACAACTGATACAATTAAAGTATCAAAAGAAGTATTTGATATAGATTTTAAACCGGCATTAATTCATCAAGTAATAACGTCGTATATACATAATTCAAGGCAAGGAACAAAAGCACAAAAAAATTATAAAACTATTCGTGGTGGTGGCAAAAAACCTTGGAAGCAAAAAGGAACAGGACGAGCACGTGCAGGCAGCATAAGATCACCTTTGTGGAGAGGTGGTTGTATAACGTTTGCTGTAACACATAAAACAGTTTACAAAAAAATTAATAGAAAAATGTATAAGTTAGCAATGTGTGCAATAATTTCTGAATTATTACGTCAAAAAAGATTGATTGTTTTAAATGAAATAAAGTTAAATGTTATCAATACAAATTTTATAAAAAGTAAAATGGAAGAGTTAAATATAAAGTTTTCAAAAACTCTTATAATAACCGAAACATGTGAAAATAAAATTGAGTTATCTTCACGTAACATATCTAATGTAGAGTCTATTAAGGTAGGGTCTGTAAATCCGATAATCCTTATAAATACAAATAAAGTATTAATAACATTAGCAGCCTTACGTAAGTTAGAGGAAAAGTTTAAGATATAGTTATGAAATATAAACAAAAATTATTTAAAATTTTATTAGGACCACATATTAGTGAAAAAGCTTTGTTAAAATCATCTCAAGGTAGCTATGTATTTAAAGTATCGAAAACAGCTATAAAGAAGGAAATAAAGCAAGCGGTAAATATCTTGTTTGAAAAAAAGGTTGATTCAGTTAGAGTTGTTAATGTACCAAAAAAAAAAAGAGGTAGGTATAAAAAAGCATATGTAAAATTATTAAAAGGTGAAACTATCGAAGAATAAAATTAAGATGGGTGAGTTAAAATGTCGTTATTAGTTAAAGTAAAACCAACATCGGCTGGCATAAGGCATGCTATAAAATTAAAACAAAGAAAAATATTTAAAGGTAGGCCAATAAAGCAGTTGATAGTAATAAAAAAAAAACATGGTGGACGAAACAATAAAGGTAGAATTACTGTGCGTCATATTGGGGGGGGACACAAACAATATTATAGACAAATTGATTTTAAGAGAAATAAGGATAATATAACCGCAATTATTGAACGAATTGAGTATGACCCTAATAGAAATGCAAATATAGCTTTAATTAAATATAAAGATGGAGCAAGAAGTTATATTATTTCCACAAAAGGAATGAAAGTAGGTTATTCTATTGAATCAGGTACAAATGTACCTATCAAGATTGGTAATTCATTACCATTAAAAAAACTTCATTTAGGAACTAAAATTAATTGTGTTGAATTAAAACCAGGTAAAGGTGCTCAATTAGTCCGCAGTGCAGGAAATTATGCACAAATAAGTTCTATAGATGGAAGATATGTTTTTATACGGTTAAGGTCTGGTGAGATACGTAAACTAAAGTCAGATTGTCGTGCAACAATAGGTGAAGTAAGTAATTCTAAATATAATCTTTGTAAATTAGGTAAAGCTGGGGTAAACAGATGGAAAGGAATACGTCCCACAGTAAGAGGTGTTGCCATGAATCCTGTAGATCATCCTCATGGCGGGGGTGAAGGTCGTACTAGTGGAGGCAGGCACCCAGTAACCCCTTGGGGAAAAATGACTAAAGGTTATAAAACACGTAAAAATATAAGGAAGTTATAAGATGCCACGTTCTATAAAAAAAGGCCCTTTTATTGATAAACATCTTTTTGAAAAGATAGAAAAAGCATTGAAAAGTAATGAAAAAAAAACAATAAAAACTTGGTCCAGAAGGTCTATGATATTACCAGATATGGTAGGATTAACAATCTCAATACATAATGGAATAAAACATATACCTATTTATATTACAGAAGAAATGGTAGGTAGAAAGTTAGGGGAGTTTGCTATTACACGGACTTTTAAAGGTCACAAAAAAGGTTATGTAGCTGATAAAAAATAATTGGGAAATAAATATGGAAGAAGTAAGTGCAAAGTTATGTGGTGTACGGTTATCTGCCCAAAAAGCTAGATTGGTAGTGAATCTAATTAGAGGTAAATCAGTAAATAGAGCATTAGAAATTTTAAAATTTACATCAAAAAAAGCAGCGAAGTTTATAAACCAAACACTTAAAACAGTAATGTACAATGCGAAAAATAATAAGGGTATGAATATTGAAAAGCTAATAATTTCAGCTATTTGGATAACCGACGGTAAAACGTTTAAAAGATCTTTACCAAGATCTAAAGGTCGTACTGATATAATTAGAAACCGTACTTGTCATATTAATATCAAGGTAACTGAACTTATTATTTAGTAAGGAACATAAAAATGGGAAAAAAAGTACATCCAATAGGCATGAGATTAGGGGTTATCAAAAATCATTTGTCAACATGGTATGCAGAACAGAAACAGTTTTCTTCTTTATTGAAGAAAGATATAGAAATTAGAAATCTTATAGAAAGCCGTTTAAATTATGCTAATATCAACATAAGTCGAATATGTATTGAACGCACTGCTAACAATGCTAGTGTAATAGTTTATACAGCTAGACCAGGTAGGATAGTAGGATCAAAAGGAGACGAAGTAGATAAATTAAGAGATGAAGTAAATAAAATTATGGGGGTAAAGGTACAAATAGATATTGAAGAGATAAAAACACCAGAGATAGATGCTAAAATCATCGCTCAAAAAATTGCACTACAACTAGAAAAACGTGTAATGTTTCGTCGTGTAATGAAAAGAGCTGTACAACTTGCTATTAGATTTGGTGCTAAAGGCGTTAAAATAAAATTATCAGGTAGATTAGGGGGATCAGAAATTGCTAGAAAAGCATGGTACAAAGAAGGTAGAGTACCTTTGCATACTTTACGCGCAAATATAGATTTTTATAAAGAAGAAGCATTTACTAGTTATGGTGTAATAGGGATAAAAGTTTGGGTTTTTAAAGGAGAAAGAATAGGAGTTGTGGAAGAAGCTAAGCAATTAGATTATAAAAAAAATAAGGTGTAAAATGTTACAGCCTAAAAAGACAAAATATCGCAAACAACAAAAAGGACGTAATAGAGGTGTAGCTAATCGTGGAAATGATGTGAAATTTGGTGAATTTGGTATGAAAGCATTGGTTAATAGCAAAATAACTTCAAGACAAATAGAAGCAGGTCGAAGAGCTATTACTAGGCATGTAAAGCGTGGTGGCAAAATTTGGATACGTGTTTTTCCAGATAAACCAATCACAAAGAAACCACTTGAAGTACGTATGGGAAAAGGCAAGGGATCTGTAGAATTTTGGGTTGCACAAATAAAACCAGGACGAATAATTTATGAAATAGAAGGAGTAAATGAAGACGTAGCAAAAGAAGCTTTAGGATTGGCAGCTCAAAAAATGCCATTTATTACTCAGTTTGTTGAAAAGGTTATTATGTAAGTTATGTTAAGTATAATGAAGGAAGAAAAAAAAATTGAAGAATTAAATAAGAAAGTATTGTCATTATTAAATAAACAATTAAAGTTAAGAATGCAAAAAAGAATAGGACAAGAAAACAAAATGCATTTATTAAAAAAGATACGTAGAGATATTGCTAGGTTAAAAACTAGAATAAAGGAAAAAAGTGTAGTATGAAAAGTAATATAAAAGTAAGAAAAATAAAAGGTAAAGTAGTTAGTAATAAAATGAATAAAACAATTGTAGTTTTAATAGAAAGACTTTTTAAACATAAAACTTATGGTAAATATATTAAACGATCAAAAAAAATAAGTGTACATGATTCAAAAAATAAAGCAGAAATCGGAGATATAGTTGAGTGTGCAGAAAGTTTAAAAATATCTAAAACAAAATCTTGGATTTTAATAAAAATTTTGAAAAGTTAAACATAAAAGTTGAAAAATGATACAAACACAAACTAACTTAGAATTAGCCGATAATAGTGGCGCAAAAAAAGTACAATGTATAAAAGTATTAGGCGGTTCTCGTCGTAGATATGCTAATATAGGCGATTTGATTAAAATAACAGTTAAAGAAGCAATACCTAAGGGTAAAGTAAAGAAAGGGCAAGTAATGAAAGCCGTAGTTGTACGCACAAAAAAAGGTATAAGACGTAAAGATGGTTCAATTATTAGATTCGATAGTAATGCAGTTGTTTTATTAAATAATACTAATGAACAACTTGTAGGTACTCGTATTTTTGGCCCTGTAACAAGAGAGTTACGTACAGAAAAATTTATGAAGATTGTGTCTTTGGCATCAGAGGTGTTGTGAAAATGTATGTATAAACTTAGACGTAAGGATGAAGTAATCGTTATATCTGGTAAAGACAAAGGTAAAGTTGGAAAAATTAAACGGATTTTAAAACAGAAAGTTTGGGTAGTAGGGATAAATATAAGAAAATTTCATAAAAAAAATAAAGGTAATAGCATAGGAGGTATAATTAAACAAGAAGCATCAATTAATTGTTCAAATATAGCTATATTTAACTCAGAAGTAGGTAAAGCGGACAAAGTTAAACTTATTAGTAAAAATGGTTTTAAAACACGCATGTTAAGATCAACTAACAAGCCACTTAAATGAAGAGTATAAAATTGAAGTATATTAACATAATGAGAATACCAACTATAAGTAAAGTTACTTTAAATATTGGTTTGGGTAAATCAGTAGAACAAAATGATAAACGTTTACTTGAAACAGCAGAACAAGACTTCAGAAAAATTACAGGACAGCAACCAATTATTACAATGGCTCGCAAATCTATTGCTAGTTTTAAATTACGTATAGGTTTTCCTATTGGTGTCAAGGTAACTTTAAGACGAGCCCGTATGTGGGAGTTTGTAGATAGATTAATTAACATAGCTATTCCACGACTCAGAGACTTTCGTGGTTTAAATAAAAAGTCATTTGATGGTAATGGAAATTTAACATTAGGTTTAAGAGAACAAATAATATTTCCAGAAATTGATTATGAAAAAGTTAATGGTATACGCGGTTTAAATGTAACTATAACAACTACAGCAAAAACAAATGAAGAAGGTTTTGAGCTTCTTCGTACTTTAGGATTAAAATTTACTAAATAATTAATAAAAGAGGTCTTAGTTAAATGGCAAAGAAGAGCGTTATAGAGAGAGATCTTAAAAGAAGACGTCTCGTTAAAAAATATTATTTGCGTCGAAGGACTTTAAAACAAATAATTAATAATATAAAAACATCTTATGAAGAAAGATTTAAAGCACAGTTAAAATTACAAGGTTTACCTAGAGATTCAAATCCAATAAGACAAAGGAATAGATGTTTTATTACAGGAAGACCCAGAGGTTTTTACAATAAATTTGGACTAAGTCGTAATAAACTACGGGAATCAGCAATGACTGGCTACATTCCTGGTTTAACTAAATCAAGTTGGTAATCTAATGTATAATAGGAGGGCATAACAATGAGTATGCAGGATACTATTGCAGATATGTTAACAAGATTGCGTAACGCACAATTAGTTTGTAAATCAGAAGTTGTGATACCAATATCAAAATTAAAGTTAGAAATATCACGTATTTTAAAAGAAGAAGGTTATATTTTATATTATGCAAACGATAAAACAAATATAACAGTAAAATTAAAATATTTTAAAGGTCAACCGGTTATTTCAAATATAAAACGTATTTCTAAGCCTTCTTTACGTATTTATAAAGGAAAAGATCAGTTAGTAAAAATAGATGATGGTTTGGGAATAGTAATAGTTTCAACTTCTAAAGGACTAATGACCTCGTCTGAAGCAATAAAACGAGCACTTGGCGGTGAGGTTATTTGTATCGTACATTAAGTTTTTGTTTACATTAATCTATGTATAAGAGTTTAAAAAAATCGCTTTTCATTTAAAGATTTTGCTAAAATTAGATAGTTGATGTTAGTTATTGTTTGTTAGAGGTTAAAGGTTTGTTTAAAGATTAAAGCTTTTAGTTATTAGAGTTTTTTGTTTGGTTGCTTTTTATGTATTTAGATGTTAAGAGGTTGTTTTTGATTATATTAAAATCTGTTTGTTTTTTGTAGCAAACATTGTAGAAGGTTTTGTAAAACGTTGTATAGAAACAATTAGGGAAATACTTAAGGTTAATTTAGAAGAGGTATGGTAATTGGTATTGGTTATATAAAAAGAGAAAAGTTGTACAAGAACAAAGAATATATGTTGTTTAGATGTAGGTTAGTTAGAAGGTTAAAGAAGTTATAGGATTGTTGCCGTTAGTAAATGATCGAATGTATGATTAGGTTTTTTAAAATAATAGTTGTAAAAAAAAAAAGTAGTAAGATGGATATAGAAAAGCAAGAAAAAAGATAAAAACAAAGAAAAATTAAAAGAAATAATATGTAGCCGCGAAAAACATACGAAAAATGGTAATAATTAAAGAAAGATACAAGTATAAGGAAATAAAGTGTCAAAAATAGCGAAATGTCCAATAAAAGTACCAAAGAACGTAGAGATACTATTAGATAAAGAAGTTGTTATTGTAATTGGAAAGAATGGAAGATTGTTTTTAAGTAAACCTTCTTCAGTAGTAATAGTAAAAGATCAACAAAAATTAATATTTAATTCTAAAAAAAAAGATTGGGTAATAACTGGAACAATAAGGGCGTTGGTTAATAATATGATTATTGGAGTATATAAAGGATTTACTAGAAAATTAGAAATAAATGGAGTAGGATATAGAGCAAAAATATTTGGTAGAATCATTAATTTAATGCTTGGGTATACCCATAGAATCGAATATAAATTGCCTAAAAATATATTTGCAGAAACACATAGTAAAACTTTAATAATTTTAAAAGGCGCGGATAAACAGAAGTTAGGAATAGTTGCTGCTGAAATTCGTGCAGTTCGTCCAATAGAACCTTATAAAGGTAGAGGAATACGTTATACTGAAGAAAAAGTTGTGTATAAAGAAGTTAAAAAAAACAAGGGTTAATAAAAGTATGAATTTAAAAAAAGAAAATAGAAAAAAAAGAATTAGATTTAAAATATGTAAAAAGTTAAAGCGAGAACGTATTTGTGTAAACAAAACCTCAAAACATATATATGCGCAAGTTGTATCAGCAGATGGAAAAAAGGTATTGGTAAGTGCTTCTACTTTAGAAAAAGATATAAAAAAAGAAACTAAAAATATGAATCAAATGGAAGCAGCAAAAAGAGTAGGAGTTATTTTGGCTAATCGTGCAAAAAAAAAAAGTGTTATAAATAAAGCATCATTTGATCGTTCTGGTTTTAAATATCATGGACGCATAAAAGAAGTAGCTACAGGGGCTCGCAAATGTGGTTTGATATTTTAAAGCAAATTATAATAAAGAAAAAAGTATAAGGGAACAGTGATGAAGCCTGAAAATAATAAAAAAAAGAGAGAAACTGATTTTAAAGAAAAATTAGTAAAGATCAATCGTGTTTCTAAGGTCGTAAAAGGAGGCAGAATATTTGGATTTTCTGCAACTATAGTTATCGGTAATGGAAAAGGTAAGATTGGATTAGGTAAAGGTAAAGCAAGGGAAGTGTCAGTTGCTATTCAAAAAGCGATTGAAAAAGCCAAAAGAAAGTTGTTTGTTATTAAGTTAAAAGGCGATACTTTACAACATAAGATTTATAATACATATGGTGCTTCTAAAATTTATATGCAGCCAGCTTACAAAGGGACAGGTATTATTGCAGGAGGTGCTATGAGATCAGTATTAGAAATAGCAGGTATATATGATGTATTAGCTAAATGCTATGGATCAACTAATCCAATAAATGTAGTAAAAGCGACTTTGAACGGATTGAAAAAAATGTATGATTCAGAATACATACAAAAAAAAAGAGGAGTAGATAAGATTCGTAGCGACTTAGATACATAAACAGATTATGATTTTGCTTAAGTAACTTAGGTAAGTTAGTACAATAATGATTGGTTTAGAGCAGTGTAAGTTAACGATAAGAAAAAGTTAAAGTGAAGTTAAAGGAGAAAGTACAATTGAAATTAAATAAACTAATAAATTGTGTTATAGGATATAAAAAAGAAAAAAAAAGACTAGGTAGAGGGATAGGATCAGGAACAGGAAAAACGTGTGGTAAAGGGCATAAAGGTCAAAAAGCAAGGTCAGGAAAGAAACTTAAAAGAGGTTTTGAGGGTGGTCAATTACCTTTAAAACGTACAATACCTAAAATGGGTTTTGTTTCAAGAAAATATGGCGGTTCAGAAGAAGTACGTTTTTGTGATTTGTCAAGGTTACAACGAAAGTTAATAGATATAGATGCTTTAAAAACAGCTAAATTAATAAAAAAAAATACTAAATCGGTTAAACTAATAAAATCAGGCAAAGTTAAAAATAAAAAAGTTGATATTATTAATATTAGAGGTTTAACCGTAACAAATGGCGTACGTAAGATTATAGAAAAGTTTGGGGGAAAGATAGAGATTAAATGATTAGTAAAATTTATCAAGATATTATAAAAAAAATGAGGTTTATTTTAGTTGCAATAATAATTTATAGAATTGGAGTTCATATAACAGTACCCGGAGTAGATTGTTTTAAAGTTCATAATTTCATTCAAGCAAATAGTGCAATTAGTTTGTTTAATATGTTTTCTGGTGGAGCATTTGAGAGATTGAGTATTTTTTCAATTGGTTTAATGCCTTATATATCTGCATCAATAATAATGCAAGTCATCACAGGAATGTTTCTAGACGTTGAAGTATCAAAACATAAGTTAACGAGTTACTTAAGATATCTTACTTTAATGTTATCTGTTATACACTCATTAGTAGTTTCGATTTTATTTTTAGAGAAATCAGTTGTATATTATAAAAAAAGTGTTGTTTATTTAACGATTATTTTAACATTTGTTACAGGTGCTATATTTTTAATGTGGTTAGGTGAACAAATAACTGATAAAGGTATAGGTAATGGGATTTCACTGATAATATTGTCAGGTTTAGTATCAGTAATACCAAATGCGTTAGGAAGAACATTATTTTTAACAATAAAAGATTCCTCATGGATGTATATACAAATCTTAAAAGTTGTAATTTTAGTACTGATAACTATCATTTTAGTAGTAGTGATCGAGAGTGGGCAAATAAGAATTAAGGTCAGTTATCCACGCAGATTAATAGGAAAGAAGCTGTATGCTACTCAAAGTAGTTATTTACCTCTAAAATTAAATATGGCAGGGGTAATACCAGCTATTTTTGCTTCAAGTAGTTTGATTATTACAGCTTCAGTAGGACAGTGGATCAATAGATCAATACTACCACAGTTAAGTCCAGGTCAACCTTTATATATTATGTTTTTTGTTTTGTCTGTAATATTTTATTCTTTTTTTTACACAGCAATAGTTTTAAATGCAAAAGAGGTATCTATTAATTTAAAAAAATCGGGAGCTTTTATTCATGGTATGAGGCCAGGTAAACAAACAGCGGGTTTTATATCTAAAGTATCAAGCCGTTTAAATTGGTTTGGCGCAATATATATTGTATTTTTTTTCTTTAATACCACAATTAATTATGGTATATTGTAAAATACCCTTTGGTGGTGGAGGGATTTCAATATTAATAATGGTAGTCGTTGTTTTGGATTTTTTATCGCAAATACAGTCTTATTTAACGGCAAATTAATATGAGTTGGCAACAAGCAACAAGCAACAAAAAAAAACACAGATACTTTACATAATACATGATCGATAAATAGGCATATTAGGGTATCTATAATGAAAGTGAGAACATCTGTAAAAAAAATTTGTATAAACTGTAAAATAATACGCAGAAAAGGAATATTAAGAGTTATTTGTAAAGATTTACGTCATAAGCAACGGCAGGGTTAGGAGAATAAATGTATGGCACGTATTGCAGGAAGAAATATACCAGATAACAAGCAAGTCTGGGTTTCATTAACATATATCTATGGAATAGGAAAGTATAGAGCTAATAGTATTTGTAAAAGAATAGGTATAGACAGAAATGTAAAAGTAAGAGATTTAAATTCTATACAATTAGATAAAGTACGTAAACAAATTTGTAAATTTGTAGTAGAAGGAGAATTACGTCGTGAGGTTTCAGTTAATATTAAAAGGTTGATGGATTTAGGATGTTATAGAGGTTTAAGGCATAAAAGATGTCTTCCGGTTCGCGGACAACGTACAAAAACAAATGCACGGACTTGTAAAAATATTAACAAAGGAATATAAAATATATGGTAACAAGAAAATCTAGAAAAAAAAAAGTACTAAAAAAAAAAGAAATTATAAATGCAGTAGCACATATAAATGCTTCTTTTAACAATACTATTGTTACAATAACAGATAAAAATGGTAATACTTTAGCTTGGGCAACTTCAGGGGGGGCTGGTTTTAAAGGATCGAGAAAAAGTACTCCGTTTGCTGCGCAAACGGCAAGTGACCGTGTAGCAAAATCAGCAGCAGAATGTGGAGTAAAATATATAGATGTTATAGTTAAGGGACCTGGTCCCGGCCGAGAGTCAGCAGTTAGAGCATTGAATTCTCATGGTATAAATGTAAAAAGTATAACAGACGCAACTCCAATACCACATAATGGATGTCGTCCACCTAAAAGAAGAAGAGTATAAAGGAAAAAGTATATGGCACGGTATTTGGGACCAAAATGCAAATTGTCTCGTAGAGAAGGAACAGATCTATTTTTAAAAAGTGGAATGGTATCTATTGAAGAAAAATGTAAATTTGATAAGATTCCGGGACAAAATAAAAAACATCGTACAAGAATAACAGAATATGGAAAGCAATTACGTGAGAAACAAAAAGTTCGAAGAATATATGGAGTTTTAGAAAAACAATTCAAGAATTACTATAAAAAAGCAGCAAAAAACAAAGGTGCAAAAGGAGAATATTTGTTACAAAGTTTAGAAGCAAGATTAGATAATATAGTTTATAGAATGGGATTTAGTGTAACTCGTGCAGAGGCACGACAATTAGTAAATCATAAAAGTATAAAAGTCAATGGTAGGATAGTAAATATTTCATCTTATAAAGTTACTGTGGGTGATTGTATTTCTATAAGGGCAAAATCTATGAATCAAACAAGAATAAAAAATGCGCTTGCTATTGCTAATAAAGTAAAATGGGTTCATGTAGATGAAAAAAAGATGGAAGGAATTGTAAAGTATTTACCTTCAAAGATTTCTACAGATATTAACGAAAAGTTGATTGTAGAATTATATTCTAAGTTTAAATAGGTATTTATATTATGAGTTCAGTTAACGAGTTTGTACGTCCAAGTAAAATAAATGTAGAAGCGATTAGTAATAATCATGCAATTATAAGTTTAGAACCTTTAGAACGTGGATTTGGTCATACTTTAGGAAATGCATTGCGTCGTATTTTATTATCTTATATGCCTGGGTGTGCAGTTGTTGAAGCGGAAATAAAGGGAGTACAGCATGAATATAGCGTAATAGACGGTATTAAAGAAGATGTAATAGAAATAATTCTTAATATTAAAGAAATTGCAATTAAACTGTATGGTATTGATGAAATAGAGCTAGAATTAAAGAAAATAGGTTCAGGAGTAGTAAAAGCAGGAGATATAAAGGCAAGGCAGGATGTAGAAATAATAAATCCAGATCATGTAATTGCACATTTAAATGATCATGGAGAACTAAATATGAAATTGCGTTTTGTTAGAGGAAGAGGGTATGAACCAGCTTATTTACGTAATAAATCAGATAAAAATTTTGGTCGCATACAGATAGACGCAAAGTTTAGTCCAGTGAAGAGAGTCGCATATTTTGTAGAATCAGCAAGAGTAGAACAAAAAACGGATTTTGATAAGTTAATAATAGAGTTAGAAACTAATGGAACATTAGACCCAGAAGAAGCAATACGAACTTCAGCAAAAATTTTAAGAAATCAATTAGATTTTTTTGTTGATTTATCATGTGAAAACAAAAAACATGTAGAAAATGAGGTAGAACATGACCGGAGAACAGATACAAAAATAGATAAAGCTTTACTTTTACCAGTTGAAGATTTGGAATTAACAGTTAGAAGTGCAAATTGTCTTAAGGCTGAAAATATATTTTATATTGGCGATTTAGTTAAAAGAACAGAAGGTGAATTATTAAAGACACCTAATCTTGGTAAAAAATCATTAAATGAAATTAAAAAGGTTTTAAAGGTTAGAGGTTTAGCATTGGGTATGCATATTGATCTCTGGCCACCTGGAAAAAAAAACTAATAGAGGTTAAATCTATGCGTCATCGGAAAAAAGGTCGTCATTTAAATAAAAGTGTTTCACATCGTAAAGCATTGTTTAAAAATTTGTGTTTTTCATTAATCAAACATGAAATGATAAGAACAACATTGTCAAAAGCTAAGGAATTACGTCACTATATAGAGCCGTTAATTACCTTATCTAAAAAAGACACCGTATCTAATCGTAGATTAGCCTTTAATAAGATACCGTCTAAAGAACTTGTAGCAAAATTATTTACAGAACTAGGTCATCGTTATTTAATGCGTAATGGCGGTTATATAAGAATTATTAAACAACGTTTGAGACCTGGAGATAATGCTATAATAGCCTTAGTTTTACTTGCATAATTATTCTCACAACAAAAATATAAACATCTAAATCTCTCTCTCAATTCACTACATCATCACTTTTGTTCTATTATAAAACATCTTATTTTTTTTATAATGAACATCCAACTAATCATCTATATAATTATAATTTGGTTATCTATTAACATCTTAATCGATAAAATAAAATCAAAACTCATAATTCTATATATTATATACCAGTCAAACAACATTTGTAAAAAAAAGGCATTTGGCATTTACCAATTTTCATCACAACCCATCAATTATTTAATATATATATATAGCACATAATTTAAGAGCGATTGTAAATATAACTTTAATTACATCAAACTAGGTACATATTGTTTCTTCTTTTTAATCATGTCTAAAATATATCTTAATTCTCTTCTTAAACTAATAATACATAAAATACAACGGATTTTACTACAACTGTGTTAACATTACATATTATACAATATACATATTTTTATTCATTTCACACTACGTCTCGTCTATACGCTAACATATTTCACTATTCCTCTAACTTCTAAATAATTTATCACAACTAACAACAATTTACATCCGTTTCTCATTACTAAACATCAATCTACTAACTACTATTCACTAACATAAACAATTTTTAAACTTATCCTCTTCATCCTTTTGAAACTCATAACACCTATTAACTCATTATTTAACGTACAACTAATACTAATACAAATACATTATACCTAAACTTATATCTACAATAACAACTACAACTTACACAATACTCCTAACTCATTCCACCCTTTACTTCTTTCTTATAACACAAAACTACAATTCAACAAAATCAGATATTTTTTAACACATAACTACAAAATTTATAATCAAACAACTCATGCTATGCTAACATTACACTAATAAGTTAAAAGCAAAAAAAAATACAACAAACAAAATAAAACACACAAGTGCTAAAAAATAAAATAGATATGACAAATAAAAAAACACAACTACTAACACATAATAAAAGACACAAATGATAACACAAAACAATATCATGAACAAAACAACAACACCTGCTATAAAAATAATAAACAAAACTTTCTCTTAAACAACATAAAGCACAGACTATATTAAATATCATTAAGCTTATAACATACAAAAAACAAGATTATAATAGAAAACATAAAAAGAAAGAGATCACATAACACAACAAAAAAATACATAACACAAAATCATAAAGGCTAAATATTAAATAAAAAAAAATAACACCTCAAAAAGCAAAAGATAAAGTAATAAAAACAAGCACTAAATACTTAATCATAATTCACAATGCAGATAGAAAAACCTAAAGCATTAAAAATATAAAATTAGAGCAAAAATTAATTTATAAAAAACAAGCTTAAAATAAGTTAATAAGCGAAGAAAGTTGTACAAGTAAAATAGTAAAAAATACACAACAGCACAGATGCATGATATAATACAGAAAACAAAACAAATAACAGTTCATTTAAAACAAATAAAAATTACCCACAAAAAGAAATAATAGAAGAATCACAAACAAAAAAAAAAGAAAAGCAAGATGGTATGTTAGTTAAAACAACAACAAATAAAATGAAATACCTTAAAATGCAGAAGGAGATAAGGTATGTATGCAGTTATAAAATGTGGAAATAAACAATTTTATGTAAAAGAAGGACAAAAAATTAAAATAGACAAAGTAAAACTTGAAATTGGAGACGTTATTGTAATAACTAAAGTTCTTTTAATAAATAAAAAAAATAAAATAATTAAAATAGGAAGACCATTTGTTAAAACAGCTACGGTTAGTGCAGAAATAATTGCACATAAAAGAGAAAAAAAAATTAAAATAATACACTTTAAAAGGCGGAAACACTATATGAGACATAAAGGACACAGACAATGGTTTTCTGAAATTAAAATTATTAATATAAAAGGATATTGATGACATGGCTCAAAAAAAAGCTGCAGGTAGTTCAAGAAATGGAAGAGATTCAAATTCTAAACGATTAGGTATTAAGATATATGGTGGCCAATATGTTATTTCTGGAAATATAATCGTTAGACAACGTGGTACTAAAGTTCTTGCTGGACACGGTGTGGGAATTGGAAGAGATCATACATTGTTTGCATTAATTAACGGTTGCATTTTTTTTTATAACATTAAGAAGGGTAACCGTAAACGTAAATGCGTTAAAATTGTATGCAGTTTATAGATGAAACTTATATTTTAATTGAAGCAGGTACTGGTGGAACTGGATGTTTAAGTTTTAGTAGTTTGTTACGTGGTTCTGATGGAGGGAATGGTGGTACTGGTGGTAATATCTTTTGTATTGGAGATAAATATCTAAATACATTGTTTTTTTTAAATTATAACAAAGTTTATAAAGCACAAAATGGTGAAATTGGAAAGCCTAAAAAACAAAATGGCAATAAAGGTAAAGATGTTTTTATAAAAGTACCCGTTGGAAGTATGTTGAGAGATGCTCAAACTTGTGAGTTAATAGGGGAAATTATAATTCATAGGCAAAATATTAAGGTTGCTAAAGGAGGTACTAGTGGAATTGGTAATTTTAAAACAAAACGAAGTAAAAACATGAAAGGTACAATAGGAGAAAGTCGTAATCTATATATTGAATTAATATTGTTGGCTGATGTAGGTTGTTTAGGCATACCTAATTCTGGTAAATCTACGTTGATTAGATCAATTACGTCCGCATTGCCAAAAGTAGCACGGTATCCATTTACTACATTAAGACCTTTTTTAGGATTTGTAAAGTTAAATAAGACGTATAGTTTTATCATTACAGACGTACCCGGATTAATAATTGGTGCATCTCAAGGGCTAGGTTTGGGATTAAAGTTTATAAAACATTTAAATCGTATAAAAATTATTTGTAATTTACTAGATGTCATGTGTAATAAAGTTTTAGATACTACATTAGGAATTATTAGCGAAATTAAAACTATATATATTGACATGTTTCAGAAACAGAGGTATTTAGTTTTGAATAAGTTAGATAAGTTACCTAAATATAAAAAATCACAAGTAATAGAAATTGTTATTAACGGGTTAACTTGGCGTAATAAGACGACTTTGTTTATTATATCTGCTAAAAAAAAATATGGTTGTTATGAATTAAAAAAATCAGCATTAACTTATTTGAAAAGAGGAATAAATGGATAAAAACAGAGCACGACGTCAACAAAATTCAAGCAAACGTTCAATTGTACGTACTTACATAAAGCGGGTATTAAAAGCAATAAAATTAAAAAAGTTTAAGTTGTGTATTGAGGAGTTTTATAAAGCACAATCTGTATTTGATATATTAGCTGATAAAAATATTATTTCCAAGAGAAAATCAGCACGTATAAAAAGTAGGCTAAATTTACAAATAAAAAAAGAATTACAATGTTAAGGTTAGGGCTATTAAGTGATTAATGTTCGTTATAATAATACATTAAATTTACCAAAAACAACTTTTCCAATGAGAGGAAATTTGTCAATTAAAGAACCTATTCGTTTGAATAAATGGAAACAAAGTGAAATTTACAAAAAATTACGGCAAGATCGTAAAGGTTGTAAGAAATTTATTTTACACGATGGTCCACCTTATGCAAATGGTCACATACATATAGGTCATGCAGTTAACAAAATTCTAAAAGACATTATTATAAAATCTAAAAATTTAGAAGGTTGTGATTCCTGGTATGTACCAGGTTGGGATTGTCATGGTTTGCCTATAGAACTAAACATATTAAAAAATAATAACGGTAAGTTTTTAACTTCTAATAAAATTATGTTGTATTGTCGAAAATACGTAGAGAAACAAATTTATAGTCAAAAAGTAGATTTTATTAGGTTAGGTATATTAGGTGATTGGGATAATGCGTATCGCACAATGGATTTTATTAATCAAGCAGGCATAATAAGATCTTTGTCTGCAATTGTTAAAAAAGGTTATGTGTTTAGAGGATTTAAACCAGTAAATTGGTGTTTTCAATGTAGTTCAGCGTTAGCTGAATCAGAAGTTGATTTTTTAGAAAAAGTTTCAGAATCAATAGATGTTGCTTTTTTTTGTATTGATAATTATAAGTTAGTCAAAAATTTTGGTGTTAATAATTGTATAGAAAAACCAATAGAAGTAGTCAGTTGGACGACGACACCTTGGAGTATTCCAGCTAATCAAGCAATACATGTTCTCGCTTTTTGTATTTATGTTTTGGTCGATGTTGGTGTAAAATTTATACTTTTAGCAGAACAATTAGTTGAGAATTGTTTAAATCGATATCAATTAAACGGAAAAATAATTGCTAAAACGTTTGGAAAAGAGTTAGAAAAAGTTAGATTAAAGCATCCTTTACATAATATAGATGCATTTTATGATAGAATAACAAATATATACATAGCAGATTATATAGCAATAAAAACAGGAACAGGAATCATACATGCTTCTCCGGCATATGGAGAAGACGATTTTATTGTTTATAGTAATCTTCAATATAATGAAAATATGTTGAAACTAGTTAAAAGTAATGGATTTTATATAAAATATTTATCTGTATTTGGAGGTCAGCTAATATGGATCGCTAATTCAGAAATTATAAATAACTTGAATAATAGAATTATTGCTAAAGAATTAATATTACATAGTTATATGTATTGTTGGCGTCATAAAAACCCATTGATTAAAATGGCCACTTCGCAATGGTTTGTTGGAATGGATGTTGGTAAAATTTCACTACGTAAAAAGGCTTTAGATTGTCTAAAAAACGTAAAAGTTTATCCGTCAAGTGGTAAAACACGTTTGTATCACATGATTAGTAATCGACCAGATTGGTGTATCTCTAGGCAAAGAAGTTGGGGTGTGCCTATTCCTTTTTTTATAAAAAAAAAAAGGTGTTTATTGCACCAACGTATAATAGAGATTATGGAAATAATTGCAAAAAAGGTTCAAAACGAAGGTAGTGAAGTCTGGATTAAAATTAAAAGTTGTGAAGTTTTTGGAGATGAAGATATAGTATATAAAAAAATTACAGATATTTTAGATGTTTGGTTTGATTCCGGAACAACGCATAATCATGTCTTGCGTGGGTCTAATTTTATTTTACAAAAAGAAGATAAGGCTGATTTGTATTTAGAAGGATTAGATCAATATAGAGGTTGGTTTCATACCTCATTAATCACGTCCGCAGCTATATCTGGCCATGCACCGTTCAACAAATTATTAAGTCATTGTTTTACTGTTGATAAGAACGGACAAAAAATGTCTAAATCAATAGGCAATGTTGTTTCTCCACAAACAATAATAAGCAAATACGGAGCTGATATATTACGTTTATGGGTTGTTTCAAAGGATTATGAATCTGAAATGACTATGTCTGAAGATATTATACAACTAATTGCTGATTCTTATAGAAGATTACGCAATACAACAAGATTTATGATAGCTAATTTAAGTGGTTTTGATCAATCTAAACATGGTATAGATCCAGAAAAATTATTAGCTTTAGATAGATGGGCTTTAGATATATCTGCAAATTTTCAACACGCTATAAAAAAATTCATATAAAGATTATCGTTTTGTTGATATCTATCAACAGCTTTGTAATTTTTGTACAAGAGATTTGGGAAGTTTTTATTTAGATATTATTAAAGACCGCCAATACACTACTCAAAAGAATTCTTTATACCGTAGAAGTTGTCAAACAACATTATATCATATAATTGAAGCTATGTCTCGTTGGATAACACCAATATGTACTTTTACTGCTGAAGAAATTTATGAAAGTTTATCTGTAAAACGGTATAACAAAAGTGTTTTATTAGAAACTTATTACAGAGAATTAAATCCACTGCCTAAAGGTTTAGTTATGGGAAGAGTGTTTTGGAAAATAATCAAAGCAGTTAAATCAGAAGTAAATAAATGTTTAGAAAATTATCGAAAAAAAAATATAATTAAAAGTTCATTAGATGCTAAGGTTACTTTATATGTATCCGAAACTTATTACAAAATTTTGTCTTTGTTGAAAGGAGAATTGCGGTTTGTTTTAATTACATCCTCTGCTTTTTAAAAAAAAGTGTTAATAAAACAAAAACAGCAATATTTACAGGTTTGTCAGGTTTACAAGTATTAGTTCAAAAAAGTAAGTACAAAAAATGTGAGCGTAGTTGGGAACTTTTACCAGATGTTGGTAGATATAACAAACACCCTAAATTGTGTGCTAGATCTATTGATAATTTGCCTAGAGGTCCAGGTGAAGTACGTTTATATGTCTGATTAATGTTTTGATAGCAGGCTTTTGTAAATGTGTCTGGCTGATAGATTATAGTCAAAGTAGTTTTGGCCTGTAGGTATTGTTTTTATTAGCTTTATTAACTTTAAATGTTTTAGTGTCCTTTAGTTTTTGCAATGTATACTTTACGGACATGCTGTGGTTTATTTTTTTTTACTTTAAATAAAAAAAGTTAAACTATACTAAAATCGGTTGTATATAAAAAAATATATGGTTGTTACCTAGTTTGTTAAGTAAGGTTTTATTAACTAATAATTGTAACAACTTTAAAATATAGTTTATATTTAGAGAAACATACAACAAAGAAAAATAAAACAAATAGTGTGTTTGTATAATAGTTTAAAAAAAGTATTTGTTAATAAGTAGTGAGATAAAGTTAGATTTTATGATTATTTGTAGTTGGCTAATTAATTTTGTATGTAGTTGTTGTAAAAAAGAAAGTAATGTTGTTGTTTAAATAGTAATAGTAATAGTGGTAGTGGTAGTGGTTAAGGTTAAAGTAAAAAGGAAAACACAAGTTATGTTATGTAATGAGAAAGGATATAAAAAAATAAAAAATAAAATACAAGAATTATACGCTAGGTTTTATAGAAATAAGGAATATTTTTGACGAAGGTCATGAAAACAAAAAGGCTATAAAAAATGTTGAGAATGGTATTTATAATAATGCTGAGTTATTACACTTAGCTATAACTGAGTTAGATTCAAAACCGCTAAGTTTTATAAAAAGACATATTTTTTTTTGAAAAAGAACTGGCAAAGTTAGATGCTGTTCGGTTGTTTTCAGGCGACTTTGATAAAAATAATGCTTATGTTGAAATAAAAGCAGGTTCTGGCGGTGTAGAGTCACAAGACTGGGCAAATATGTTAGTACGCATGTATTCAAGATGGGCAGTAACTCATGATTTTAAAACAGAAACAGTAAATTTAAATATAGGTGAATTGTTAGGAGTAAAATCTGCAACTCTTCATATAAAAGGTGACTATGCTTTTGGATGGATGCGTACTGAAAAAGGTATTCATCGCTTAGTTCGTAAAAGTCCTTTTGATTCAAGTAAACGGCGGCATACTTCTTTTACATCTGTTTTTGTTTATCCAGAAATAACAAGTAAAGTACATAATATAAAAATAAATACAAAGGAATTAAGAATTGACACTTACAGATCAAGTGGTGCAGGCGGGCAACATGTAAACACTACTGATTCCGCTGTAAGAATAACGCATTTGCCTACAAAGATCGTTGTTGAATGTCAAAGTGAACGCTCTCAACATAGTAATAAAGAACGAGCATTAACGCTATTAAAAACAAAATTATACGATTTTGACAAAAAAAAGGTGAAGTAGAAAGAATAAATATAGAAAAAAAAAAGCAGGAATATGTTGGGGTAATCAAATTAGATCATATGTGTTAGATGCTCAGAGAATAAAAGATTTACGTACCGGAGTCAAAAATAATAATTGTGAAAAAGTATTAAATGGTGAGTTAGATTTGTTTATAGAGGCAAGTATAAAGCAAGGATTATAAATGATTATAAAAAATTATTTAATTAAAGATCGTTTAAATAAGTTACAAGTATTGAGTAAAACCGCGAATAAAGCTGGAAAAAGTGCATTTTATAATAAATTTCGTCGTACTAGTTTAGCAAAAAGTTTAAAAAAAAATTTTTGGAGAAAGAATAAAAAACAATTGGTTAATTTAAAGTTAACAACAGCAGTTGCAGGACGTATTATGCGTAAAAGGGGGCCTTTTATAGTTGTTCAAGATGTAAGTAGTAACATTCAGCTTTATATAGATAAAAAAACAATTTCTAATGAAATTCATAAATATATAAAAGATTGGGATATTGGAGATATAATTGGAGCAATAGGTGACATTGATAAATCAAAAATTGGTGAACTATATTTATTGGTTAAAAAAGCTTATATTTTAACTAAAAGCATAAGACCTTTACCAAGTAAATTTCACGGTATAAAAGATCAAGAAATTAGATATAGGCACAGATATTTAGATTTTATTATGAATAAAGAGGTACGTAAATCGTTTTAAAATTCGCACACGTATTATATCGGCGCTTAGAAAGTTTTTTTATGAACTTTATTTTTAGAAGCAGAGACTCCTATATTACATTCAATGCCAGGGGGAGCAATAGCAAAACCTTTTGAAACTTATAATTATTCATTAAATATAAAATTGTATTTACGAATCGCCCCTGAACTTTATTTAAAAAGGTTAGTTGTTGGTGGTTTTGAACGTGTATTTGAAATAAATAAAAACTTTCGTAATGAAGGCCTTTCAACTTGGCATAATCCTGAATTTACTATGTTAGAATTTTATTGGGCTTTTGCGACTTATAAGGATTTGATGGAAATCACAGAACATATGATAAGATTTGTTGCGAATGAAGCGTTAGGTACAACAATTATTAACATCGGAAATATTTTAAACATTGATTTATCAGAACCTTTTGATTGTTTAAGTATGCGAGACTCGCTCATTAAGTATGGTAAAACTTTTTCAATTAATAACTCTGATTTTTATGATCTAGAAAGTTTGCTTTTTTTATCTAAACGAATTGGATTGACCGTAGCTAACTATAACAATTATGGAAATTTACTTAATAAACTATTTGAAGTAATTGTAGAACGAAAATTAATTAAACCAACTTTTGTCACAGACTATCCAGTAGAAGTTAGTCCTTTAGCAAGAAGTAAAGATAGTAACCTGAATATAACAGAAAGATTTGAATTGTTTATAGGGGGTAGAGAAATAGCTAATGTTTTTCGGAATTAAATGATTATATAGAACAATCTAACCGATTTTATTTGCAATTGAGAAACAAATATACTTATGATTTGAGTAATTTTGATATGGACTATATACGTGCCTTAGAATATGGAATGCCTCCAACTGCTGGAGAAGGAGTAGGAATTGATCGTCTTGTTATGATACTTACAAATAAAGATTCAATTCGAGATGTATTACTTTTTCCTTTGCTGCGTAGCCGTAAAGTTTAAAAAACCGACGATAAAGAAGTATATGATAGTTCCCTAAAGTAAGCTCTTTATATAAAGTCCATGTATTTGGTAACAAGAATAGATCTAACTTAGATTCAACTTCTAAGTATATTAAGGCTTTATCATTAAGCCAACCGTTCAATTCTAATAAGTTAATGCTAGGATATGCTAAACCTCTACAAAAAGGTGGATCTATAAAAATTATATCAAAAGAGTTAGAGGCAACTTTATTAATGTGCTTTATTGAATTAGTTTTTATAATTCTAACAGACTTACAAAATTTAAGTTTTTTTTTATTAAGGGTACAAATTTTTAACAAAAGATTTGTTAGTTTCAAGGAATAACACATATTTTGCACCTCTAGATATAGCTTCAAAACCTAGTGAACCGCTACCAGCGTATAAATCAAAAATAGTTTTATTGGTTATATCATTTTTTATCAAATCAAAGAAAATTTCTCGCACATTAATTAATGTAGGTCTAACGCATCTACCGCCATGAAGATTGGTATATGGTAAATTAAGGATACTACGTTTTTTACAACCTCCAATTAATCTAATCACATTAAAATAATTAATCATAAATATGATATAATTTCAACTAATATAGGAGTAAACAAAAGTTTTTAAAGGAGTAGGCTATGATACAAAATTATCCAGAAACGAATATAGAAGGTTATATTAAAACAGTTTTAGGTTTTCCTATAATTTCTGCACAAGACGAGTATGATTTAGCAAGAAGGTTAAGAAATAAAGGAAGATTTAGATGCAGCTCGTTGTTTAGTAATATCTAATTTACGATTTGTTATTCATATAGCTCGTAGTTATTCAGGATATGGATTACAGAATTCTGATATAATTCAAGAAGGCAATGTAGGACTAATGAAAGCAGTAAAACGATTTGATCCTGCTCATGGTGTTCGTTTAGTTTCATTTGCTATACATTGGATAAAAGCAGAAATACATGAATATGTTTTAAGAAATTGGAGAATTGTAAAAATAGCTACAACAAAATCTCAAAGGAAATTATTTTTTAGTTTAAGATGTGCAAAAACAAGTTTAAATTGGTTAAATAGAGAGGAAATAAAGTCAATAGCAAAGGACCTAAACGTAAAGCCCACGGTAGTAAGAGAGATGGAGTGTAGATTGTCATCAACAGATTATGGATTTGATAATAAACAAAAAGAAGAAAAGAACAATTATAAAAATCCTTCTAATTATCTAGAGGATTCACGATTTGATCC
>JARYGA010037432.1:0-45611 GCA_030545235.1 Helianthus tuberosus | reverse complement strand
ACGGAATCTAGTAGGATGCCTAGAAACGCACCTTAAACTTTAATACTTGTTGTATTTTATTTTATTTCAAACTTGTTGTAATTCTATTTCGAACATTGTACTTGATGTTAGCAATGAAATGAAATTTGTTTATTAAATACTTGTCACATTTAGTGTTATGAAGTCTCTTGCAATCTCGTTTTCGTCTCACTCCGATGTTTCTGCCATCGGTTGGGGTGTGACAGATTGGTATCAGATCCATAACTATAGGGAATTAGGAACATTGCCATGCTTTTGACCTAGTCTATAGTTAAGCACCTTACTCGACCATTCTTGATTTATATGCCTTCCCTAAGGAAACTTTACACGACCATGTGAAAACACAAAAACACTCGTATTATAAAATGAGACGATTTCACCAAAAATAGGCGTGAAACCCCCACTTTGGTGAAGAACTCTCTACCCGTGCTTTCGATTTACACGAAATTATACATCAAATTAGGAGTGATATCCTTACGTTGATGGAAATTTCACCATATTCATTCTAGTGGACCCTTACCAATAAATCAGATTTAGTTCCTTATCTCATTTGGTAGGTACCAACCACACTTAGGGAATGATGCTATCAAGTTAGGGGTGAAAGCCGCATTTTGATAACTAGTCCCACTCCTCGATTTACAATTCAGCCAAAGTCTCAAACTTTCGATTGACGACGGACATGTAGTAACTGGAAGGGTGAATCCCGTTAACCGAAACTTTGGCGAGAGTATTTTACCTATTAGGCCAAAGCATGCTTCCTAAAATCAAAAAGAACTTTCAATCACTTTTGTTTAGTCAAAGTTCCGTTTCGGAACAATCCAAGTTTTAATCAAACCACCATTTTAATAGTATCAATTCTATGCTTAACAAAATCCAAACTTTTCCTTTTCAAAATTCAAATTATTTTCATGATGGTTACACACACATCATACTAATCCTTTTCATACACATATACGTTATTTATATGCATGATTTCAAAACGTCACCTACAAGGAATACACTACTCATATTCCAAAAAATGGGAGCATATCATCAAGATAGGAGTGATTCCTTTACCTTGATGATTAGCTTCGCTCTTTTCCTTCTTAAAACGACTTCACGAATGGGCTAGGGGTGATTTCCTTACCTCGGTGATCATTACCAATTCTCCTTTTTCTAAGAAACTTTATCCCTGAGTTAGGAGTGATTTCCACATCTCAATGGAAAATTTAAATCGCAACTCGGTCACTCTCATACCAACCACACTTTCAAGTCTTATACTCTTTTATTATTTTTTTTTCAAAATTTCTACTTATGCAAAAATCTCAAATCTCATGGTTTTATCAAACGTATTTCTTACCCTACGATCTATTTACGTAAATCACATGCATGAAATTGCTAATCATACATTAAATGTTTGTTACCCGATTTTCAAAATCTTATAAAATACTACCTATCAACCTAGTCGGTCTAATGAATCTCTTGCCCACGATTTTCATATTTTATCCAATCACTAAAACACGGTCACATTATACTATCATCTTAAGGACATTTTGTTCCCAATAGGGAACCAAAGAAAACTCTCTCCCACATACATATAAATCTTATAGATGTCGTTTCGTTGACCACACTTAGTTTATAGAACATAATCAGCCCATAGACAACCTAACCGACAAACGCAAATGACCAACTATATACCCTCGATACTTCGATTTTCAACAACATATCCTAACTTAGAACTAGCTCTCCTACCGGAAAATCCATCAATACCTTAGCACAAGAATGAATACCTTACAATCCATGCCTATACTCACAATATAAGGAACCTGATACGAACCATACCTAGGGAATCTCCCAATACCCATGACCGGTAACTCACTCGTACACCATGTCGTTAACCACCAAGCATCATACATATAGGTATTTAGTCAAAACCCAACACCTTACCATCAAGCCACCATTCGATCAAGCTACCACAACCATCTCATCGGCCAAATAAAATCCCAATTCATACACTAGACATAGTAACCCTAAACTTACCCACCTATACTAACGAAGTTCGACTATCTATAAGTTCATTTGCTAAAATTCTTTTAAAAACCAAAGTTTTTCACGGGAATTATCGAAACACAACTTTTCTTATTTCAATATAAAATACTTTCAATGAAGCAACCTCGCTATTTCAAAACCTTTTCAAAAAAATCGCTAAATCTACATATGGGCAAAAAAAAACTTCATAGGAGCAGACAATCTACGACATACGTGAATCCTAATTTTTGAAACAAAAGTAGCATTTTCATTACTAAATACTTTCTCAATACTCTCTCGACATTTACAAATCCGATTCTTTATTCCCAACAGACCTGACCTATTTTGATTCGATAAACTCAATGATTTACTCAAACAACCATGCACATGCATATCGTCGCACATGTTTCAATTTATGCAGTCAATATTTCATGACAATCTAACACATGTTATCATTGCACTTCATATTTACACACTCAAAATCACATATGCAAAATCTCATTATACTTCAACTTATACACTCGATACTATATACATATTTGTCATCAATCATACTCATAATCATATAGTCGCACTACTTGGTAGTCATACTTGAAACCTATATGTAGGCATAAACCGAGTGGTTCGCCTACGTTAGTCACACCCATACTTAAATACAATCATGCATAATGTCACACCACGATATTTTAACCACAAACCGGTGGGCCCAGTGAGGAGTATCGTGACGTAATTGATATCATCATAGTGAATTATACACAGTTATAGCACAGCGGAAGGCTTGGAAGGAAATTACTATTACAAACCGAATTTTCAAGTTCAAAATAATAATATACAGACGGTTGTAGAAATGATCCACAAGCGGATCTAAATAAAATACAAAACAATGTTCAACAGACTTTATGGCCTCTAAGGACCCGCAAGATCCTCTAATTGACACCCAGTAGCTCCCAGCCTATTACGTGTAGTACCTGTCACTTAGTCTTTTGAAAATACGTCAGTTTACACTGGTAAATACAATTAACTGACTCATTTGAAAATGTTTATGAAAATTGGTTTAAGTGCACAAGGCACGAAAATTATTTTATAACTTAGGATAATTTTGTTTAAAATCGTGTATACAGATTTACATGTTTGGCATACATTCAGGGCCCGGTATAGAAGCCGAGACATGATTAACCGACACACCACTAATATAAACCCACAAGGAGTTATCCCCAACATTGTGGGTATATCTTTTTACATACGCAACTGTCGGGTGTATGCCTACACCCCGTGCTTAAGTCTTGGCCATTTGCAATTAAATGAGCCGAGGATATCCAGGACACGGTCGTATTAACCCCCAATGTTTATGTTATCAAACAAAATGGATTAAAACGGGTTATGTGGATTTATTAATCACAATCTGACCAAATGATCCCATACCCGACCAAGCGGTAATATTTTACCGTATCCCAAGCCCGTATAAGGGAAAATAAGTTAAAAATATTTACCTGAGCTTAACTTTGATTTCTAAGGCAAAAGTTTTCTACTCAACCATATAGTTACTTAGACTTGTGATGGTAGCTTTTTTTACTAGGGCTTCCTATTCTGGAATAAGGTAATATTAACCTATTAGAATACTAACGGGTCTTATTTAAGTCATAGACTTAGACCAGTTAGTTTAAAGAACGAATAACGGTACGAAACGCTTAATTAAGTTGTGACCGGATTGGAATGTAATTTAGACCCTACAAGTATGGAGACTTGTATAATATGGGTAAACTAAATACATTCTGGATTTTGAAGTTTGGATGACAAGGTTAAACCCGTTTTGGTTAATTCATGAAACTAGTTACATAAACCGAACCAAAAACATATAAGCATAAACTGTTAGAATCGGAGGCTCTAATGATTGTGTTCGTTTGTTTGATTTGAACTATGAATGAATATGAAACAATGTAAAGTGCAGCGGAAATGAACACAAACTTTGTAAACACAATCAAAGAGAAAGATAGTTTTGATAAACATTTGCTTTTCATTCATCAAAAGGTTACAAATCAAAGCAAAAGATTACAATGCAAGCTTACAAACTAAGCTCCCCCTCAGCCTGATACTCCATGGTTGATTGCACAAGATGAAAGGATTGGATTGAGGAGAAGAACTCACTCAAAACCATCAAATGTAACAGTACAGAGTACTGCTCCATTTATAGGCAAACCAAAACCACTGAGGCATCTCAGTTGACGTCACCATGAAAGCGACGTCTAACAGCCTAACAACCTGTAACAACTGTTCCTATATAAACACTGCTAATCTTAACCACTGATTCTACATAAGACAAGTAATACACTAAACTACTGCTATCTTCTTCTATCAGTGCTTTCCTCAAAGTTGATCAGTCCTTGAGTGAGCAGTGCTTTGTCATCAGTAGATTGAACCAGCAGTGTTTACTTCTTCAGGACTATATCAGCAGTTTAAAGGGTAGCAGCAGTTGTATACGGACAGTGGATAGAGAGCCATAAGTTGTTATAATCACTTTCAAGGGGAAAGCCTAATGTAAACAGCTGCTTATTGTGAATCCACTGTTGTGATCCAGTTTTGGCTTTAATTATCTGTTCCTCTGATAGGGTTCAATCCCAACAATCTCCCCCTGGAACAGATAATGCCAAAACCCTTCATTATTCTGGATCTTTATTGTCTCATCAGTAGTTCCTTTGCTTGTCCTTTGAATTGTAATTCAAAGTTCATGGAATCTATGTCATCCTCATCCCTGCACAGTGTAAGCTCAAGGAGATCTTGTAAATCTTCAACACCCAGGCTAAGTGTTGTTTCCTTTGATATATGCTTCACTTCACCATTGGACCTGAGCAAAGTCAATACGTGGGTCTTTTGATCAGACATCCACTTTAGTATTTTTGAATCCAATGGGTTTCTTGGGAGAGATTTATTTGAGGAGTTTGGAGATTGAGGCCTGGTGATGACAACTTGACCAGTGTCTTGAGATTTTGTTGTTTCTTGTTGTTCTGCTCTAAGTGTCTGAAAAACCATCTTTATGATATATTCTTCTGAAGCTTGGTCTTCTTTTGGTATTTCTGCATCAATCAGCTTTTGCCTCTTTCTTTGGTTTGTCACAATGACAGAGGTATCTGATGATGTGAACACTGGTTCAGAAGTTTGGGTGACTGACTAACAGTTGTTGAAACAACTGGTGTTTCAACCACTGTTGTCATTACAACAGTTGGTATGTCAACCATTGTCTTTTGTTTTGGCAGGTGGAGTTTGTGGTGGTGGTGATGCTTTAGATGTGGCAGTGGTTGATTTAGGGGAGATGGCAGTGGTTGTGGTGTGTGTTGATTTAGAAGTTGTGAAGGTTGATTGCCTTGTTTTTTCTAACAGGACTCTTCTTTAATGAAGTACCAACCTCTTCTTTTTCTTTTTGCAGAACTATCTTTTTCTCAACCAAAGCTCTGCTCTCATCCCTTACCCTTTTAATATCAGCAGTGGTTTTGAGACCAGCTGAATTGACTTGACTTGACTTTGAACGATCCTCTTTTGTGTATCTTCATCATCTACTTGAATTTTCAGGGTTTCATCACCTCCCTTTTCCTAATTTTTTTTTACATATGTTTCAACAGAAGTTACTGAAAGATTTTCCTCAGAGTCATTTTTCTCCCCTTTTTGGTATCATCAACTCTTTCAAAGATAGGTGCAGGGGTTGAAACAAATTCCACAGCTCATCTGGAGTAGGAGTAGATGATGGAGTAGCTGTTGGAGGTGGTGCAGTAGTGGATGGTACCCTTTGTGCTTTCAACAACTGTTGCAGGATGTCTTTGATTTCTGCAACAGATGTATCCAGTTTATCAATTCTAGCTGTCAATTCTTGGTACATTAAACCATCACCCAACTTAATGGGGTCATCTGATTTCCCACTAGCAGTGGTTGTAAAAGTGGTTGATTGAGGAAGCGTATCCCAAAAATCATCCATTGTTGCCCCTTTGTCTTGGTACTGGGGACTTCTTTCTTCATAATGAGAAACACTTTTTAGTGAACCAGTGAAGACTGGATATACAAGAGTTCCCAGTGAAGAAATTTCCTTCAAGGAAGTCTTATTGATGAAACTACTGTCCAAGTGCAAACCAGTGGGTTTAGCACTTGTAGTAGCTGCTTCACTTGAACTACCACCAAGAGCTACTTGTAACTCAAGGGGTGTAACCTCCTCAGTTGTTGCTGGGATAACAGAGGTATAAGCATCAGACTCAATCACTTGTTGGAGTGTACTCTCAGTGATAGGTGGTTGAGAGGAACTGATTTATGTCTGAGTTATATCCAAAGCATGCAACAAGGTCATTATTTGTCACACCCTGTCTTTTGCGGAAGCGTATGATGAATGACTGGTTTAATATCATTGCATTCAATCGTAATAAACAACTACATGATCAAAACGATGTTCATCCATTCATGAAAATTTGAGTGTTACAAATCCTTGTTAATTAAGTTTTAAAAACACAACCTTCATCTAGGTTACAATTAAACAAAAGTGGATGACATCTAAACTTGAAGTCTACTTCTAGTTACGACACATGCGCCCAAGATCCATCCTGTCACCTGAAATACATGTAATTTTGGAAAACATCAACAAAAGTTGAGCGAGTTCATGCGTTTTGCATACCTTGTGCGAAACATGGTATGTATCTTGTATAAATAAAGTATTCTTGTGAAATAACGTATTCTTGTAAAATAAAGTATTCTTGTGATACAAATCTTGTACCAATAACGTATTCTTGTGGTACAAATCTTGTACCAATAAAGTATTCTTGTAAATCTTTGAGAGACTTTAAGGCATGTGAGGACATGGGGAGTACTTGTTATGACTCCTAGGGAGCATTCGTAATGGCTCGTAGGGAGCACTCGTGATGGCTCATATCCTTGTCGATTTTCTTCGACTGTGTCGATTAACCTCGACTGTGTCAATTTCCCTTGACTGTATCGATTACCCTCGACTGTGTCGATTAACCTCGACGGGGACTCCGAAGCACTACTAGGTACTAGTTGTGACCATGAGTGGGGCTCGGCCGTACCCGTTAGATCTAACCCTCGTCCCTAATTAATGAATGTTTTTAATGGCTTGGTACTAGTTTTCACCAAGACTTTATGGCATTTTTAGTATTAAGTCTATGCTCACATGATCTAGTATTTCATAGGCATTTCTTTGAACGCATCATACTTGGTACTCGTTCTCACCAAGAGTGCTTCTTGTATTTTTGTATTCTCAAATCGCATCATACTTGGTACCCGTTCTCACCAAGAGTGCTTCTGGTTATCATACCATTTGTAAATATTGTAATATTTGTAACATGTATTTCACCCCCGAGAGTTATAAAACCAAAAACAGTTAAAGAAAAGGGGGAGCATGAACTCACAACTTTGCGTTCCTACGTCGTAAACTTCACCGGATTTGCTTATCTAGCGTCGAGACCTAAACGTGTTTTATTAACGTTAGTCACTAGACTTGTATCGCACAAGTACAAGTCACTATCTTTTGTAAATGTGTCCTTGTGTTAAAAATAATTTATATTTTTAACTATGGGTCTTACTTATATTATTTTCTCAAAAAAAATAAATATAAGTATCTTGTATTTGTCTAAGTATGTTGTATGTGTATTTTTGTATCTTCACTCCTTAGGAGTATTTAGTGTATCTTCAAGTCCTAATACACTATCAAGTATAATACGTACTACATACACTTAGCACAAAAATTGGTGATAAAATATATATATTTTTCTCACAAATATACATACTTAATATCCATTTTTATTCTTGAAGAAATCCTCATTTCTTAACACAAAAGTTGGGGAAACCTTGGTAAATGTTTTTAAGTACATTTTTAGGGAATAAGTTTCTCAAAAACTTATATTTTTCGAAGTGTCAAAATTTATAAAATTTTGGCAGAGTTTCCCCTAAAAATGGAGGTTTCCCATGTTTTCAAAACATGTGTTTATTTTCTTTTAAAACATCATCAACAATCACACTCTAAACAATATTTCACTTATCAAGTGTATAAACTATACACTTTACTTAATAACATGAACTTGATATTTCACGCAAACGCGTAGTAACTAGGCAATGTCTCTAGTAGACTTAGTTACTCATTAAAGTGTGTTTATTTCATCAAAAATTCCATTCTTGAAAGTTTTTGATGTTTACAACTTGTAAACTTATTTTGCAAAAATGTTTATTTATCACTTCTTCTTGTGTCAAGAGTATTTCTACACTTATTTTGTCACTAAAAATAGTGTAGGTTTAGTAAAACCATGATCTTTCAAAAATTCCCTTTTTAAACTTGGTTCTTTTAGAAAAATCATTCACAAATCTTGGATCTATAAGTTTACTAGTTCACTTTGTTTATTACTTTACAAGAATCATTTTATTTTTCAGGTTCATGTCTTCACTAGAAGATGATTATCTTATGTTGTTATATAATCATCTTCCTACTTGCTAGATTATGTGTTTAATCACTATCTAGCAAGCTTCATGTGATGATTATCACCATCACCTCAAGAAATCAACAAGCAATCATCATTCACATACTAAACAATATCATTTCATCCATATTTCATCATATGTAAGTCTTATGTTTATGATTCAAGTTTATGTCTTTTGATGTTCTTATGATTTTCAACATAATACTTCTTTTAACTAAGCAAAATAGAAGTAAACAAGAGTTTTTAAGAGTCTTACTACTAGCTTCAAGCTAGGGAAGAACACAAGTGAAAATGGAGTGGGTAATAGCACACAAGAGAGGTCCTTCAAGATCTGTTGCTTGCAACCTTCCTAAATAGACTCGAGACCCCTTAGAACAAGCTTGGAAATGTTGTAGGGTGAATGAAAATGAGAGGGTGTATGAATGGTGGTGTGGCCGTGAGGTAGAAAGAAGAAAGGAGGAAGAAGGAGTGTGGTGATGATAATGAGTTCTAGTATTTTTATAATCATCAAATTACTTTACCCATTGGTCCATAAGTTCTCAAGAGTACAAACATGATCTTACCATATCCAAGAGAATATCATTAGGAAGATTTAGGAAATTTACAAAAATCTTGGAGTGGGGCCTACATGGGGCCGTAATTTGGCATGGGGAGGGGGGTAATTTGTAAGTTGTTGGTAAAAGATGGTATTTAGTGGAAGGTTAAAGGTAAAGTTTAGTGTTTAGTGTGTAGGATGCTTTGTGTAGAAAGTTCAAGTGTTCGGGAACCATAACTAGCTCCGAAAAAGTAAAACAATGCTTCTAGTAGTATTTTAGTGTTTCGGGTAATGCCCGGTTATTCGGTTAACTACCGGTTCGTTAAAGTGCTAAATTGCACTGTTTAGTGTCTTTTAAGCATCCTTTTGTAACCCATTCAATTCCCGACCCTTAGGGAGGTATTCTGGATCAATTTGTCGTATTTTTGCATGAAACAATCTTGTCATTTTGCTGAATTTTGCTGATTATAGCTGAATTTAGTGAAATTCTGCACTTAAAGTGCGTTTCGGGTGCTTTTTAGTGCGTATTTTAGCTTCCGGAAAGTCTATATATAAACCCTTGTATGTACTCTTGGGTTTTGATGTATTCTTGTCGTTGGACCTACACCTAGGCTCCAATTCTATTGTCTAACTGCTTTCTGTAGAATTGTTGACACAGTGTGTCTTACCGGTGAGTTTACTAGTATTTTTGACGCAACGCTATCATAAAGAAATTCTTGTAGTATAAAACGTTCATGAATTCACTTGCATGGAATTCAGAAATTTATTTGTCTGGTAACGGTGCCAATTCTGTTCTGTGTATCATTAGAACTATCTTGTGTTGCATGTAGCAACAAATATAGTCTTGTATCATGAAATGCCATTGTATGTATATAACAGTTATCAATAATTCATTTGTCTTGTAAACTAGATCATGCACAATTATTTAAGCACAGATTACTGTTCAATTAGTGTACGGAATGTACGGAAAAGTGACAGTTGTCACAGACTCCCTCCGTTAAAAGAATTTCGTCCCGAAATTCAGGCGATGCCATCGGTCGCAGGGGGGTTGTGAATCAAGTGTGGTCACTTATGTTTAAAATTTGTCTTCATGTTCCCATGTAATCTCTGGGTTATGTTATAAATTCTATCGTACTCAAGTAAATCAATCATGTATTTTCTGTGCCTTGTGGACTCTTGGTCCGTAACCTTAACAGGTTTTTATAGTATTGTGGACTCTTGGTCCGAAACCTTAACAGGTTTTTATAGTAATTCTTGTCGTGTGTCATTGACGTGAATCTTACTTGTGGGAACAACGACTGTCACACCCCCAAAATCCACCCGCGGAGTATCACCGCTTGGAGGCGTGACTGACCAGGATCAAGCCATCCATCATATCAAACATAGTATTTAAGTGTAAAAGTAGGAAAAGGTAATTCATCTTGACATGACTGATGTTCATAACCAAACATTGTTTAAGTAGCGGAAGCATAATAATGAAAACCCAAAATAAGTTATAAGTTCAAATATCGTCTACGATCCGTATCCCATAACGACCTGCTCCTTCCTGTGCAAGCTCCAAAAGTACCTAAGGTCCTGCAAGGCATGTAACAGAGAGTCAACAACTAGTTGAGCGAGTTCACAGTTGGTTACTTAGTTATAATGTTCGTATCGTAAATCGTATGTTCGTTTAGTAATCATGTATCGTATGTAATAGCATCGCGGCCCTCTAGGCATGTTTGCGAAGTTTAGTGGGGGTCTCCCATGTTTTCTAAACAAGTTATATTTGTATCGCGGCCCTCCAGGCATGTTTGCGAAGATTAAAGTATAGTTCGCGGCCATTCCAGGCATGTTTGCGAAGATTGTTCTAGTATAGTTCGCGGCCATTCCAGGCATGTTTGCGAAGATTGTTCTAGTATAGTTCGCGGCCATTCCAGGCATGTTTGCGAAGATTGTTCTAGTATAGTTCGCGGCCATTCCAGGCATGTTTGCGAAGATTGTTCTAGTATATGTATCACAAGTCTAGTAGTATCTACCATTGACCTTCCTCTCCCGAGGTCAATGGTATGTAATTCCGATAACTCTTAAGCGTAAATAATCAATCAACCCATTCCCATCCCCGGGAATCCCATGCCTTGGTAGAAGTGTGAACTCACCTTGGTTTGCTCGGTATGCTAAGTGTATGCTCGCAAGTAATCAATCACGTCCTAAAGTATGCATGTATACATAATCAGTTTGTAGTCACGGGATACACGTATAAGCATGTAGCACGTATTCACAATCACACAAGTCATGTATATCATTTAACAGCAGTTAGATATTCCAGTTAATACTTAACAGAATTAACCCAAGTTCCTGCACAGATCAGCTATTCGGCGAAACACACATGTTGGCGAAACACACATTGACGAAACACATTCTGTTTCGTCGTGGCCTTGTTTGGCGAAACAGGATTCTAATTCATCGATGACTCTTGGCGAAACACATTCTGTTTCGCCGGGAGTCCTGTTTCGTCGGATGTCTGTTTCGCAGACATCAGTTACAGCAGATGCGAATAACACATAAACCCTAATCCTTCTAGCAGCCGTCATCAATAACAGAAATTATACGAAGGTCAATGTGCATATCGAATCATCATAAATCAATCATCCAAGAATCATTGTCTAGCATAAACCCTAGTTTTTGTGTATAACACATTAATTTAACATCCAACAATCATATCATTGAACCCTACCAAGATGCTAACTTATATTCAGAATCAGAACATAATAACCATATCCAGAACCGAGCATTCGATTGTATTAGGTTTCGTATAAAATGATTTATATCCAACTACACCATACATACCACAATCTATAACATCAACATATTCTTATAATCACAGCAGTAACATACATCAACTATAAGCACAAGCATGGATCGAGATATCACAGAAACATGAACCGATTAACGAACACATACTAACCGAGATATGAGAAAACACAATCGATCGCTAGGGATATCTCCGAGAAGCTCCTACTGCCGTCACAAAGGAGAGGAGGGCTCTAGGGTTTCGGCTGTTATGATAAATGGGTGAAACTAAGGCTGTTACATGTTTTAAAACCCGAAATAACAAGCTGGGCCCGAACTGGGCTTTTGGCGAAACTGGGCTCGGCGAAACAGCCTGTTTCGTCGAGAAGATTGTTGACGAAACTGACCTGTTTCGTCGAGGTCAAACTTGGCGAATCTCACTTGTTTCGTCGAGTTGTTTTATGGTTTACAAGTCTAAGTTTTTCAAACAGTATGCAAGCTAACATATTACACATAACCATGCAAGTACACTACATTTTATCGTATCACAAAGTGTACAGTTACGAAGTCAAACAAGTCAACAACTAAACAGTCAAAGTCAACGTGCATTAAATGCGAATAGAGAATGTCAGAAATTCGAGTTGTCACATTATCCCCAACTTGAAAGAAATTTCGTCCCGAAATTTAGCATGCAGTTACTGAGGAAGCTAGTAGTGTGACGTTGTTTACCTGTGTCGTATCGCGGCTCCTCGAGCAGGTTTGCGAAGATTACTGGTTTTCTTGGGGTGTCACATTATCCCCCCGTTGATTTGGAATTTCGTCCCGAAATTCAGCATTGGTAGCTTCAGCCTCAGTAGTAGTTGCTTGGTTTCCGAATAACTGGGGATATTTAAGTTCCATTTGATCTTCACGCTCCCAGGTAAACTCTGGGCCGCGGCGGGAGTTCCAACGAACTCGTACAAGAGGGATTCTCGTGTTCTTGAGGACCTTAACATCCCGGTCCGTGATTTCAACAGGTTCCTCGACGAAGTGCAACCGCTCGTCGATAGTGAGTTCCCTTAAGGGAACTATGTGGGTCTCATCTGACGTACACTTCTTCAGATTCGACACGTGAAAGACGTTGTGAACTGCACTGAGTTCAGGTGGTAAGTTCAATCTGTAGGCCACTTTGCCTATTTTCTCAATAACCTCGAAAGGTCCAACATATCGTGGATTTAGTTTGCCGCGTTTGCCAAAACGAACCACACCCTTCCAGGGTGAAACTTTAAGTAGCGCTCGATCCCCAACCTGGAATTCGAGTAGTTTCCTGTCTAAATCAGCGTATGCTTTCTGACGGTCGCGTGCTGCCGCCATGCGTTGTCGTATTTGTGCAATCTTTTCTGTAGTATCGACTACCATTTCTGGACCTGTGATTTGACTATCTCCCACCTCTGCCCAACAGAGAGGTGACCGGCATTTACGCCCGTACAATGCCTCGAATGGTGCAGCCTTAATGCTGGTGTGGTAGCTGTTATTGTATGAAAATTCCACGAGTGGCAGATGTTTCTCCCAACCATTGCCAAAGTCAATTACGCACGCCCGAAGCATGTCTTCTAGAGTTTGAATAGTGCGCTCAGACTGCCCATCTGTCTGAGGGTGATAAGCTGTGCTCATGTCTAAACGAGAGCCAAAAGATTTATGCATTGCTTGCCACAGTTCTGAAGTAAAACGTGCGTCACGATCAGAGATAATAGATGTGGGCACCCCGTGCCTCGAGACAACTTCCTTAAGGTATACGTCTGCTAGAGTGGAGAACTTATCCGTTTCCTTGATAGCCAAGAAGTGAGCAGACTTTGTGAGTCGATCCACGATCACCCAAATAGTATCATTCCCACGCTGAGACCTAGGTAGGCCAGTAACAAAATCCATGGAAATTTGCTCCCATTTCCATTGTGGTATCTCAGGTTGTTGGAGTGGTCCTGACGGTTTCTGATATTCTGCCTTGACTCTCGCACAAGTCAAGCATTTGCTAACGTATGTGGCTATGTGGGCCTTCATGCTAGGCCACCAGTATGTAGTCCTAATATCGTGGTACATTTTATCCGAACCAGGGTGTACCGAGTAGCGAGACTTGTGAGCTTCATCCATTACCAGCTCGCGTAAATTACCATAGAGTGGGACCCAGATGCGTCCTGTTACATAGTAGGCTCCGTCTGCCCTTTGTTCTAACCGTTGCCTTGAGCCGCATAGGGCTTCAGCCCTGACGTTTTCTGGTTTCAATGCTTCTACCTGAGCATCTCGTATCTGTGAAGGAAGACTAGACTGAATAGTGAGTTGCAACGCTCGTACACGCCTAGGTGTAGTATCCTTTCGACTGAGGGCGTCGGCCACCACATTGGCTTTGCCCGGATGGTATTTTATAGCACATTCGTAATCGTTCAGTAACTCGACCCATCGACGTTGTCGCATATTCAGTTCCTTCTGTTTGAATATATGTTCGAGGCTTCTGTGGTCAGTGTAGATAGCACATTTGGTACCATACAAATAGTGTCGCCATATCTTAAGTGCAAAGACAACCGCTCCCAGCTCTAGGTCGTGTGTCGTGTAATTCCGTTCGTGAATCTTAAGTTGGCGCGAAGCATAAGCAATAACTTTATCCCTCTGCATCAATACACATCCAAGACCTTGGATAGATGCGTCGCAGTAGACTACGAAATCGTCCGTGCCTTCAGGCAATGAGAGGATAGGTGCGCTACAGAGTCTATCCTTTAAGTGCTGAAACGCTGTTTCCTATGTATTACTCCAACGATAAGTAACACCTTTCTGTGTCAGCAATGTAAGCGGCTGTGCAATCTTTGAGAAGTCTTTGATGAAACGTCTGTAATAACCCGCCAAACCCAAGAATTGGCGTATTTCTGTTGGTGTACGAGGCGCAGGCCAGTTCTTAATCGAATCTACCTTGGATGGATCTACATGAATCCCATCCTTGTTCACCACGTGGCCTAAAAAGTGGACTTCACGAAGCCAGAAGTCACATTTAGAAAACTTAGCGTATAGCCGTTCCGTTCGTAGGAGTTCCAAAATAAGTCGTAAATGATGCTCGTGTTCCTCCTGACTCTTCGAATAAATCAGAATGTCGTCAATAAAAACAATAACAAACTTGTCAAGATAAGGTTTGCACACCCTGTTCATAAGATCCATGAATACCGCAGGCGCGTTTCGTTAGCCCGAATGGCATGACCAAAAACTCGTAATGGCCGTAGCGAGTTCTGAATGCTGTTTTGGAGACGTCCTCATCCCGGACTCTCAGTTGATGGTAACCTGACCTTAGGTCAATCTTTGAGTAATAGCTCGACCCTTGCAACTGGTCGAATAAGTCGTCGATGCGTGGGAGTGGATAGCGATTCTTCACGGTCACCTTGTTCAGTTCGCGGTAATCTATGCACATACGAAAGGTACCGTCTTTCTTCTTCACAAATAATACTGGAGCTCCCCAGGGCGAAGAGCTAGGACGTATGAAACCCTTTTCCAAGAGTTCTTGCAATTGCTTAGACAGTTCTTCCAGTTCAGTTGGAGCTAAGCGATAAGGTGCTCGAGCTATAGGTGCTGCTCCTGGAGCGAGCTCGATCTGAAATTCAACTTGACGATGAGGCGGTAACTCAGGTAATTCCTCAGGAAACACTTGAGGAAAATCGCGTACTACAGGAATATCTTCAATCTTTTTCTCTTTCTTCGATGTATCGGTAACGAGAGCTAAAACAGTTGTGTGATCCTTACGTAAACACTTCTAAGCCTTCAAGAAAGAAATGATGCCACTCACGACACCACTCTTGTCGCCTTGAACTTCGAGAGGTTCTTTACCAGAACGTGGGATACGAATGATCTTCTCTATGTATAGGATCTCTGCTTGTTGTTGGGATAACCAATCCATACCAATGACGATGTCGAAACCATCATAACGTTGGGGTCATTCCTAGTATCACCCTGACCAACCACGAACACTCGACCCCTGGCACCGTTGCCGTCGTTATTACCCCCGTTGTTGTCTCCACTATTGTTCCCGCTTCCTTGGTTGTGTTTCTGGTTCTGGTTCTGGTTCAACTGTGGGCAGTGTCTTTTGAATTAACCTTCAGCACCACACTGGTGACATCCTTTGTTACCCTGCTGTTGCTGCTGATTCTGTGGAGCTTGTGATTGCTGTTGTTGGTTCTAGTTTGCAGGACATGAGTTTCTACAATCTTTGGCTCCATGACTAAGCTTGTTGCATCATTGACAATGATTGCGTTTGCCCTGCCCGCTGTGGTGCAGGTTACATCGTTTGCGCTTAGGGTGGTTTCCCTTGTATCCACCCTGCCCTTGAATACTAAATGTTGCTGATCAGGACTTTAGTTGTCATCGACCTTTCACTGCTGTGCCTGGGACGGAATCGTAGTCGAACCCTTGCTAGAGGTTCCATCCCACTTTCATCCATTGTTACTGAGGGTAACAGAAGTAGTTGAAGTAGTAGTGGTAGTAGTATCGCTGATACGTTGAGGCAGCTTGTTCTGTCCCACTGCCTGGTCTGTGAGACGATGAGCAAGATGAGTAATATCTTGAATAGTAGCAAGTTTAGCCGTCTTCACATGGTTTTGAATTCCGGGTACTAAGCCTTTGAGGTACAGCTCAAAGCTCTTTATGGGAGGATCCACCATAGTAGGACACAAAATTGTCAGTTTGTTGGATCGTTATCGTGCGCGCTTCTACCTCTGACCCCGTCATCTTCATGTTAAAGGACTCCACTTCCAACTTGTGGATGGCATCATAACTATCGTATTCACGTTTGATAGGTTCCTTAAAATCATTCCATGGGGTGGCATTAGCAGCCGCCAGCCCCAGTATCTGAACTTGCGCGTTCTACCAAGTTAACGCAGTGCCTTCGAGAATATCAGTGGCATATTTCACCTTACGCCTCGGGTCATTCTCACCCTCGATGACCAATTCAAGTTCCTCGAACAAATGGAGGAGTCCAACAGCTCCTTCAGTGTCGCTGAAAGTAGTAGGACGACAGTCCATAAAAGTCTTGTATGTGCATACAGGTGGCTGAGCGTGTTGACTTGTCGTGTGCGTAAGGGTAATCAAAATTAAGCACAAGTGTTGAGTTACGAGAGTAGGATCTAAAGATCCTAGAGTAAGTGGTGATGGCAGGTTACACCTCCTGCCTGGGCAGCTGCGAGTGCTGCAGTAACTTGTTCAGTGATCGAAGCCGCCAACCGGGCTTGAGTTAAGTTAACGCGTCCACCCATGATCTTGACATCAAGGAGAACATGTGGGTGAGAGGTTCGCGAATAGTGCGAAGAGAGTGAGCACATAAGCGTTTTCAAGTAGTAACGAATAGTAGGCAACGTAATCTAAGCATACCACGAGCAAAGTTCTATGTAGTTCTAGCATGTAGGTAAAGTAACATGAAAAGTAGTACCTATAATGTTGAGCCTTGCACGTGGAGCGAAGCATCGTTGTGGATCGTTGAGAGCACTGTTCTGGTTATAGTCTGGTTTTAACAAAATCGTTTTCCCTTTATTAAAACCGAGTTCTCTATAACCAATGGCTCTGATACCAATCTGTCACACCCCCAAAATCCACCCGCGGAGTATCACCGCTTGGAGGCGTGACTGACCAGGATCAAGCCATCCATCATATCAAACATAGTATTTAAGTGTAAAAGTAGGAAAAGGTAATTCATCTTGACATGACTGATGTTCATAACCAAACATTGTTTAAGTAGCGGAAGCATAATAATGAAAACCCAAAATAAGTTATAAGTTCAAATATCGTCTACGATCCGTATCCCACAACGACCTGCTCCTTCCTGTGCAAGCTCCAAAAGTACCTAAGGTCCTGTAAGGCATGTAACAGAGAGTCAACAACTAGTTGAGCGAGTTCACAGTTGGTTACTTAGTTATAATGTTCGTATCGTAAATCGTATGTTCGTTTAGTAATCATGTATCGTATGTAATAGCATCGCGGCCCTCTAGGCATGTTTGCGAAGTTTAGTGGGGGTCTCCCATGTTTTCTAAACAAGTTATATTTGTATCGCGGCCCTCCAGGCATGTTTGCGAAGATTAAAGTATAGTTCGCGGCCATTCCAGGCATGTTTGCGAAGATTGTTCTAGTATAGTTCGCGGCCATTCCAGGCATGTTTGCGAAGATTGTTCTAGTATAGTTCGCGGCCATTCCAGGCATGTTTGCGAAGATTGTTCTAGTATAGTTCGCGGCCATTCCAGGCATGTTTGCGAAGATTGTTCTAGTATATGTATCACAAGTCTAGTAGTATCTACCATTGACCTTCCTCTCCCGAGGTCAATGGTATGTAATTCCGATAACTCTTAAGCGTAAATAATCAATCAACCCATTCCCATCCCCGGGAATCCCATGCCTTGGTAGAAGTGTGAACTCACCTTGGTTTGCTCGGTATGCTAAGTGTATGCTCGCAAGTAATCAATCACGTCCTAAAGTATGCATGTATACATAATCAGTTTGTAGTCACGGGATACACGTATAAGCATGTAGCACGTATTCACAATCACACAAGTCATGTATATCATTTAACAGCAGTTAGATATTCCAGTTAATACTTAACAGAATTAACCCAAGTTCCTGCACAGATCAGCTATTCGGCGAAACACACATGTTGGCGAAACACACATTGACGAAACACATTCTGTTTCGTCGTGGCCTTGTTTGGCGAAACAGGATTCTAATTCGTCGATGACTCTTGGCGAAACACATTATGTTTCGCCGGGAGTCCTGTTTCGTCGGATGTCTGTTTCGCAGACATCAGTTACAGCAGATGCGAATAACACATAAACCCTAATCCTTCTAGCAGCCGTCATCAATAACAGAAATCATACGAAGGTCAATGTGCATATCGAATCATCATAAATCAATCATCCAAGAATCATTGTCTAGCATAAACCCTAGTTTTTGTGTATAACACATTAATTTAACATCCAACAATCATATCATTGAACCCTACCAAGATGCTAACTTATATTCAGAATCAGAACATAATAACCATATCCAGAACCGAGCATTCGATTGTATTAGGTTTCGTATAAAATGATTTATATCCAACTACACCATACATACCACAATCTATAACATCAACATATTCTTATAATCACAGCAGTAACATACATCAACTATAAGCACAAGCATGGATCGAGATATCACAGAAACATGAACCGATTAACGAACACATACTAACCGAGATATGAGAAAACACAATCGATCGCTAGGGATATCTCCGAGAAGCTCCTACTGCCGTCACAAAGGAGAGGAGGGCTCTAGGGTTTCGGCTGTTATGATAAATGGGTGAAACTAAGGCTGTTACATGTTTTAAAACCCGAAATAACAAGCTGGGCCCGAACTGGGCTTTTGGCGAAACTGGGCTCGGCGAAACAGCCTGTTTCGTCGAGAAGATTGTTGACGAAACTGACCTGTTTCGTCGAGGTCAAACTTGGCGAATCTCACTTGTTTCGTCGAGTTGTTTTATGGTTTACAAGTCTAAGTTTTTCAAACAGTATGCAAGCTATCATATTACACATAACCATGCAAGTACACTACATTTTATCATATCACAAAGTGTACAGTTACGAAGTCAAACAAGTCAACAACTAAACAGTCAAAGTCAACGTGCATTAAATGCGAATAGAGAATGTCGGAAATTCGAGTTGTCACAACGACTGTTCCTTGAGTCAGACTCCTCTAAAGACTAAACACATGAATGCGTCGCGATCACTACTGATCTTTTTCTGGAGGTTTCATCTTGTGTGCAATGGTTCTGATCCCTACACCGGGGATTCAACCCTTTTCGTTTTCCAAATCACACTACGCCTTCTCTAGGCGAGGCTCTCATTTAAGCCATACTTCTTGTTTCAAATTCCTACGATTTCCGCCGCTCATCGGCGTAATCTTTCTGTATTCTGCGGGCTACCTTGATATGTTCACATATCTAAACGGTTTGCCCTTGGTTTTCCTGAACCAACGCGGGTCAGTAGATTGTTTAATCCCGGTCTCTGATCAAGACGATGGGGATCGATTTATTATGTTCCATCTAAAGCTTCACACGAAGCGGTTTAAACGACGGTGTGATAAATACTGTTGTAGGAAGACTCTACTAAAGGCAAGTGAGTGTTCCACCCTTTCATCAAATTTTATCACACAAATACGTATCATGTTCATACAATCTGCATCGTTCAGTAGCTTAGTCCATCTTTGTTAGTATTCAAGTTTTTATGATCAACGGTGTTCTGCAACCCTTGTGATTAGTAAAGATTGTGCAGCGTTTTCTTTCAGGTAATGACATCAGATTTGCGGCACACAATTACTGTATCTAGCTCAAGGTTTCTTCTCATGATTCCTCAATCAATGTGCCGCGTATGTATTGTTGTGGTCTCGTTGCATCAACGTACAATCGAAGCTTTGTCGAGAAGCATCACATAATTGCAACTCTAGCTCCTTAGCTCTTGGTTGTTGGGTTGGCATGAATCTCGTTCTTATCTACCATGTATCTTAAAGTTCTTGCTTTGCGGATTTGAAATTCCGCTTTTCGCCATCATAGCATATAATTGTTCTTTTCTCTAAGAGTTGCAAGATAAATTGCAGCTGTTGCTCACGACCTCCCTTGGTCATTGGCCATATTAGAATGTAGTCAATAAATGTAATCATGATCTATCTAGGTATGGCTTACACGTTCGATTCAGGAAGTCCATGAATATTGTCGATGCATGTTGTAAGCCAAATGATACAACAAGGAACTCGTAATGCTCGAAGCGAGTCCTAAAGGTCGTTTTAGAGATATTCCCTTCTTGTATTCACAGTGGAGGACATCTTGTCCTCAAGTTGATCTTCGAGTGGTAACTATAACCTGACGATTTTTCTGTTCATGTTATCAGTCCTTGGCAAAGGATTCTGATTCTCAATTCTCTGGAATTTATGCAAAATGGAGTCTATCAACTTTATCCTCGTGTCCTTACTAAGGATGTCATGTCCTTAATTTCCTCTGTCTAGCAGCTCTTGTAGTTAAACCGGAAGTTCAAGCTTCGCGGTCAAGGCTAGTCGGTATGGTGTCGTTCGGCACTGGTGCTGCTCCTAGCACGCGATTTATCCTAGACTCCTTTTGGCGTTGTGGAGGTATACCTGGCAAGTCTTTAGAAATAGCTACTGGAACTTCTTCCATAACGGGGATGTTTTCAGGTTTTATACTTGGATATCCAATCCATGCTGACTATCATATCATGACTTCTCAAGTTAATGGTAACAGAAGGTTCCGGTCTTCTGAGTTCCTAGAATATAATTCCTTAATTGCTTTGTCTGCTTAAACTAGCCTTCTATATACCCATTTCTAAAGAATACGGGACATCTATTTTTACTCGAAACTAGGTCAAGCAGTTTCTTAAGTTCTAAGCATGCAAGATTAAAGTTGGTGCCAGTACTAAAAATAGATCCATAAGGTTGGTTAATAGGGAACGTACCCGTAACCGCATCTGGATCCTGGCGTGCTTCACGAGTTTCGATCGTGAAAACCCTTCCTTGCTTGTTTCTTCCCAGGATAATCTTTCCTAAAGTGCCCTACTTCACCACATCTGTAGCAACCTGGTATTCTCTTATTTCTTCCATCTGGGTCCTTCGCCCAACAGGCGTCCTTGCTGTGCCCTTCTTTTCCACACTTTCCGCACTTTGGCCTCAGACATCGACCTTCATGGTGAAAATTGCATTCCCCGCACCTTGGCTTAGTCCCCGAGTAAACTTTACCACCAGTCTTATCAGCGGCTCCATCAGCTTTCCTGCCACGCGACGGGTTTACTTTCTTCCTTTTGTTTGCTTTAGAGCTTCCATAGCTGTCTTGGGTGCTTATCTTTAGGTTCGAAGACTTCCTCTTCTTATTGCCTGATGACTCCACATGAGTCTCTTTCTTGTTATCCTCAGATTTCGAAAATTTTCCCGCACGTAGAGCCTCTTCAGTAAGCGTAACGCTTAAATCGATAGCCCCTGCGATAGTTGGAGGCCTTGAGGTAGTAACCAAGCTCCTGATCTGAGGTGCAAGTCCCCAAATGAATCGTTAAATTCTCTTGAATTCTAGCTTGACTAAGTAGGGGATGACTCTAGACAAGTTGTGAAATCGCTGGACGTATTCAGGAATCTTCGGTCCGTCCATTTTCAAATTCCAGAACTCCAGCTCGAGCTTCTGGATTTCAGCCCTAGAACAGTATTTCTTTTCCATCATTTCCTTGAGCTCGTCCCAGCTCAGTACATAAGCAGCATCTGCACCAAGTGTCTGAACCTGAAGGTTCCACCAGGAGAGTGCGCCATCCAGAAACAACCCTGAGATATAGGTAACTCTCTGCTGGGGTGAGCAGTTACTCATTCTTAGAACAAAGTCAGTATTTTCTGCCCAACGAACAAATGCAACGTCACCTCCTGTGCCATCAAAATTCAATGGCTTGCAGTCCAGGAATTGTTTATAAGTGCAGCCAGTTGGAGGGTTATTTCCGGTAGTGCCACCGCTGTGTTCGGAGCGGAGGGCTTCATGTCGTGCAATTGCCTGTGAGATTCGTTCTTGAAGCTCAGCTTCTGTTCTTGGCAACATACTGGTGTTTTTGTCTCGTCTGGGCGGCATTCTCTTCTGTCATGAGGCATGAAGTAGGTTAGACAATATTCCATAATTGTCTATGAGGTACATAACACCATAAGCCATCATGTAATCACCCAATTTCACATGTATATATAATCAACAATGTATCAGCGAGGAAACAATTTCTGAGCCTTCACATAGGCTTGCCAACATGGCTTATTGTTTGTAATGGAAAAATGGACTCGAGGCTACATTGCCTTGGTCATTCAAGTTTTAGTTATTTCCTGCTACATTGGTTTTCTTAGGTCTTTAGCTTTACTGATGTGTATATTTTCCCAGAGATGGGGTTGTTCATGTAGGGGTGATAGAGATCGTAACGTCGCTGAATCTTTTTGAATGTCACCCATCTTCACTTGTTTAAATGTTGTTTTCTCAAACGTCTCGTATACAGGTAGAAGTGTCAGTCACGAAGTAGGCTAAGACAGGCTTCCTACTTTATAAAGTGCTAAAGAACTGATCTATGTATTGTTCTACCAGATGAAGGTGTGAACACCTATAGATTATTTTTGTGTGGTTTTCATTAGCTCGACCCGCAGAGTCCACCAGGATTTCTGTGCACTACAAGTTGTTATTACGTGGGCCCCCGTAATAATAAATTGTCTTGCACAGTTACCCCAATTTTCTCTCGTCCAAGCAGATGATCAATCAAGGAGGGGACACTATTGTCCTTATACTTCTGTCATGGAAAGGACCTTTGCGATGGTCCACGCGCTAACACTCGTTATCGTTACGCGCGTATAGGCATGATGATAGGAATGAAGAGAATTCCTAGTAGTTGGAGGGGCACCTTCAAGATGAATACTTCATCTTCCTTTTATGGTCAAGTATGTCGTCAATCTTGCTTCACATAAGCCGCAGGGATCTCGTCCCGTTGATCAAGAATTCGTTCAAGGTTGTCGCCTCTGCCTCATCATCATCACCGTAGTCAGGCACCTTCACGATCGAGAGAGAAGAGCAGCCATTTCCTACGGAAGCAAGCTCAGAATCTTGTTTGATAATCGCTCCAGTCATGAGCCTTGCAATGAACGCGAGGTCGATAGCTTCATCGTGTGAGTTACGTACAGTAATAGGAGTCGGAGTCGAAAGTATCTTATTCACGTCAATATTTATTCCATACACTTATTCGTATATACGTATATCAATAGCAAATATACTACTTAGCATAAACAAGCAATTTGATGCATTATATCACGTATAACTCTCGTTTTTGGGGGGTCATTTTTTTTCCAGTTGTCGATTTACGACAAAAACACTACTTGGTACTAGTGGTCACCAAGAGTGTATTTTATCTTTGGCAAGTCTAACGTGTGTAGACTATGCCTTAATTGGCACCTTATCTTGAGGGTATTCTCTACTAATGTCCTTGCCTTGTCTCTTTTTGAAAAGTGTTTGACTCGTGGATCTTGGCGCTTACATGAATGCAATGAAAACCTTTTTGTAAAATGTTTTCGTGAGAGAACTCTAGTGATTGCAGTCTAGACTCAAGAAGGAATCCTAGTTCACTACAATCGAAGCTCTGATACCAAACTGTCACACCCTGTCTTTTGCAGAAGCGTATGATGTGTGACTGGTTTAATATCATTGCATTCAATCGTAATAAACAACTACATGATCAAAACGATGTTCATCCATTCATGAAAATTTGAGTGTTACAAATCTTTTTTAATTAAGTTTTAAAAACACAACCTTCGTCTACGTTACAATTCAACAAAAGTGGATGACATCTAAACTTGAAGTCTACTTCTAGTTACGACACCTGCGCCCAAGATCCATCCTGTCACCTGAAATACATGTAATTTTGGAAAACATCAACAAAAGTTGAGCGAGTTCATGCGTTTTGCATACCTTGTGCGAAACATGGTATGTGTCTTGTATAAATAAAGTATTCTTGTGAAATAACGTATTCTTGTAAAATAAAGTATTCTTGTGATACAAATCTTGTACCAATAACGTATTCTTGTGGTACAAATCTTGTACCAATAAAGTATTCTTGTAAATCTTTGAGAGACTTTAAGGCATGTGAGGACATGGGGAGTACTTGTTATGACTCCTAGTGAGAATTCGTAATGGCTCGTAGGGAGCACTCGTGATGGCTCATATCCTTGTCGATTTTCCTCGACTGTGTCGATTAACCTCGACTGTGTCGATTACCCTCGACTGTGTCGATTAACCTCGACGGGGACTCCGAAGCACTACTAGGTACTAGTTGTGACCATGAGTGGGGCTCGGCCGTACCCGTTAGATCTAACCCTCGTCCCTAATTAATGAATGTTTTTAATGGCTTGGTACTAGTTTTCACCAAGACTTTATGGCATTTTTAGTATTAAGTCTATGCTCACATGATCTAGTATTTCATAGGCATTTCTTTGAACGCATCATACTTGGTACTCGTTCTAACCAAGAGTGCTTCTTGTATTTTTGTATTCTCAAATCGCATCATACTTGGTACTCGTTCTCACCAAGAGTGCTTCTGGTTATCATACCATTTGTAAATATTGTAATATTTGTAACATGTATTTCACCCCCGAGAGTTATAAAACCAAAAACAGTTAAAGAAAAGGGGGAGCATGAACTCACAACTTTGCGTTCCTGCGTTGTAAACTTCACTGGATTTGCTTATCTAGCGTCGTGACCTAAACGTGTTTTATTAACGTTAGTCACTAGACTTGTATCGCACAAGTACAAGTCACTATCTTTTGTAAATGTGTCCTTGTGTTAAAAGTAATTTATATTTTTAACTATGTGTCATACTTATATTATTTTCTCAAAAAAAATAAATATAAGTATCTTGTATTTGTCTAAGTATGTTGTATGTGTATTTTTGTATCTTCACTCCTTAGGAGTATTTAGTGTATCTTCAAGTCCTAATACACTATCAAGTATAATACATACTACATACACTTAGCACAAAAATTGGTGATAAAATATATATATTTTTCTCACAGATATACATACTTAATATCCATTTTTATTCTTGAAGAAATCCTCATTTCTTAACACAAAAGTTGGGGAAACCTTGGTAAATGTTTTTAGTAACATTTTTAGGGAATAAGTTTCTCAACAACTTATATTTTTCGAAGTGTCAAAATTTATAAAATTTTGGCAGAGTTTCCCCTAAAAATGGAGGTTTCCCATGTTTTCAAAACATGTGTTTATTTTCTTTTAAAACATCATCAACAATCACACTCTAAACAATATTTCACTTATCAAGTGTATAAACTATACACTTTACTTAATAACACGAACTTGATATTTCACGCAAACGCGTAGTAACTTGGCAATGTCTCTAGTAGACTTAGTTACTCATTAAAGTGTGTTTATTTCATCAAAAATTCCATTCTTGAAAGTTTTTTATGTTTACAACTTGTAAACTTATTTTGCAAAAATGTTTATTTATCACTTCTTCTTGTTTCAAGAGTATTTCTACACTTATTTTGTCACTAAAAATAGTGTAGGTTTAGTAATAACCATGATCTTTCAAAAATTCCCTTTTTAAACTTGGTTCTTTTAGAAAAATCATTCACAAATCTTGGATCTATAAGTTTACTAGTTCACTTTGTTTATTACTTTACAAGAATCATTTTATTTTTCAGGTTCATGTCTTCACTAGAAGATGATTATCTTATGTTGTTACATAATCATCTTCCTACTTGCTAGATTATGTGTTTAATCACCATCTAGCAAGCTTCATGTGATGATTATCACCATCACCTCAAGAAATCAATAAGCAATCATCATTCACATACTAAACAATATCATTTCATACATATTTCATCATATGTAAGTCTTATGTTTATGATTCAAGTTTATGTCTTTTGATGTTCTTATGATTTTCAACATAATACTTCTTTTAACTAAGCAAAATAGAAGTAAACAACAGTTTTCAAGAGTCTTACTACTAGCTTCAAGCTAGGGAAGAACACAAGTGAAAATGGAGTGGGTAATAGCACACAAGAGAGGTCCTTCAAGATCCGTTGCTTGCAACCTTCCTAAATAGACTCGAGACCCCTTAGAACAAGCTTGGAAATGTTGTAGGGTGAATGAAAATGAGAGGGTGTATGAATGGTGGTGTGGCCGTGAGGTAGGAAGAAGAAAGGAGTAAGAAGGAGTGTGGTGATGATAATGAGTTCTAGTATTTTTATAATCATCAAATTCCTTTACCCATTGGTCCATATGTTCTCAAGAGTACAAACATGATCTTAGCATATCCAAGAGAATATCATTAGGAAGATTTAGGAAATTTACAAAAATCTTGGATACATGGGACCGTAATTTGGCATGGGAGGGGGGTAATTTGTTAGTTGTTGGTAAAAGATGGTATTTAGTGGAAGGTTAAAGGTAAAGTTTAGTGTTTAGTGTGTAGGATGCTTTGTGTAGAAAGTTTAAGTGTTCGGGAACCATAACTAGCTCCAAAAAAGTAAAACAATGCTTCTAGTAGTATTTTGGTGTTCCGGGTAATGCCCGGTTATTCGGTTAACTACCAGTTCGTTAAAGTACTAAATTGCACTGTTTAGTGTCTTTTAAGCATCCTTTTGTAACCCTTTCAATTCCCGACCCTTAGGGAGGTATTCTGGATCAATTTGTCGTATTTTTGCATGAAACAATCTTGTCATTTTGCTGAATTTTGCTGATTATAGCTAAATTTAGTGAAATTCTGCACTTAAAGTGCATTTCGGGTGCTTTTTAGTGCGTATTTTAGCTTCCGGAAAGTCTATACATAAACCCTTGTATGTACTCTTGGGTTTTGATGTATTCTTGTCGTTGGACCTACACCTAGGCTCCAATTCTATTGTCTAACTGCTTTCTGCAGAATTGTTGACACAATGTGTCTTACCAGTGAGTTTACTAGTATTTTTGATGCAACGCTATCATAAAGAAATTCTTATAGTATAAAACGTGCATGAATTCACTTGCATGGAATTCAGAAATTTATTTGTCTGGTAACGGTGCCAATTCTGTTTTGTGTATCATTAGAACTATCTCGTGTTGCATGTAGCAACGAATAAATTCTTGTATCATGAAATGCCATTGTATGTATATAACAGTAATCAATAATTCATTTTTTTTGTAAACTAGATCATGCACAATTATTTAAGCACAGATTACTGTTCAATTAGTGTACGGAATGTACGGAAAAGTGACAGTTGTCACATTATTGTTGGTGGTATTTGTGAAGTGATGATGGGAGTTGAAAGTGAATTTGCCTCGAGCAGTGGGCTGTGGATGATGGAATCAAGTGATTCCAAAGCATCATAATTTGGTGTCCCTGTTCTTACAACCTGTTCTTTTTTAGAAGAAGCAGGAGGAGTTTGAGGCATGGGTTGAGACCTTTCTACCATCTGCTGTGAGGAAGTAGCAGCAGTGGTTTCTAGTGACTTTTGTGTTGTCACTGGCAGTTGCTCTGGGATCTCATCTTCCAGAGTTGCCTTTATTATAGGTTTGGGGGGCTTTTGAATTTTCTTTTGTTTTGGTCTTTTCGTGGATTTAGGTGTGGGTTTCACAGCAGTTGTGTTACTGCTGTGAAAACCTTGAGCAGTGGGCTCATCAGCAGGTGCCTGAGGAGCAGTGGTAGCTGCTAAAGTTTGCTCAGGAACCTCTGCTTTTGTTTTGGAAATTTTTGATAGCCTTGTAAATGTTTCAGGTGTAAGGCCATTTATTTGAAAAAGTGATCATGGCATCTGATGCACACAACTGTTGAATAACATCTGTCCACGTGTAACCTCTGTTGTAAATCAGTGTTTTTGCACAACAGAGGATACACTTTGGTAGTGGATAGATTTTACTATTTAACAGAGTTTTAATGCCATCAGTGCTTTGAATAGACTTTGAGGATTTATTGAAAACTTCATTTTTAAACTATTTTTAAGGTTATTTTTGATTTTTCTAAAAACATTTTTATGCTATTTACACATGGAACACAAGAAACCTTGCTTTAATCCATGTTTAGCACTCCAATCATAGGGATCAAGTTTTTTTTAACAGTAGATGAATCCAATTCTTAAGTTTGTACATCTACCAACTGATCTTTAGGATGGAAATGTTAAAGATGAAATCAAACCTTTTTATAGCAACCCCTCACAAAGTGATGTTTGATATTCAATGATGGTGAATCAATGAGATATTGAACTTTTGATGATATATTTCAGCTACTGGACTGCCCTGCATAAAAGAAGTTTTTGAGCAAATATATCAAAATTCAATAACATAATTTGAAGTTACAAACAGTTGGACTATTCAGCTTGTAGCAGCATCATAATATTCTTCAATCAGTGGTTATGAAAACATCTGCTTGCTTTTTGCCTAGTCAAAACATTGAATTTGAACTATGAATTTAAACGGGTGACCGGATGAGTCATATACAAGTTCCACATGTTATTATGCTTAAAATATGTTATGATATCAGTAGGATATCAACATGTATGCCCATAAAGGTTTTAAAACCGAATTAAGCCTCATAAGGGCACTTTGGTCATTTTAGGATTTATAAAGGGGTTTGCATGTAAACTGAAGTTCTAGTCATAAACATTCTGTAAAAATATTTAATTTTATGATATTATATCAGTTGGATATCATACATATGTGTGGTTTATGATTTATGACCAAACTATGCACCGTAGGGGCATTTTGGTCATTTCACACGTAGTTTTAAGGGCTTATTTGGGATTCTGAGTTCATGACTTATACCTACTGTAAAAAATTGCAAATGGTTTATAAATTCAGTAGGTATCAAGTCTTGGGTGCTAAGTATGGTTTAAAACCATACTATGCACCTTATTTAGTGTGAAAGTCGATAAATGACGGTTATTTCGATGTTTAGGTAATTCTGAGATTATGACCAGCTTTGAATAGTCAAAATATTTTATTTTTCATAATACATTAGTCGCAAAAACGTTTTGCATTTTTATTATGTTTAAAACCCATTTTATTTTCAAAAAGGATATTATCGTCATTTATAAGCTTTGTACAAGAACTCAAGGTTAAGGTCAGTATAGATTCTGACTTAACATCCCAATAAATCCTAAAAATTATATCATAACATTAGGTAAAGTGCTTTATGTCAAAATTATGTTTGACTTGATTTCCATGAAAAAGGGCAATCTAGTCTTTATAAAACATATTTTTCGATTAATTATATAACTTCAGTTTATGACCAGAATGTAAGTGCCAAAATATGCTAACCATGTTTACTAATCAATACTTAGTTCAATTGAATGTTTATTTATATTAGAAACCTTATTTTTAGACAAAAAGGCATATTAGTCAACTTAAAGCATAATAACGGAAACAAGTATATGAACTCAGATTACTAAGTGACCATGTAATATAACCTCAGAAGGTTATACTGCAACATAATATGGTCACAAAGGAACCTTAATGTATAAAGAAATTAAGCCAATTTGGGCCAGAACTGAAAGTCAAAGCAACAGTCAAGCTTTTGCGACTTTCGGTTGTGAACCGAGCTTAAACTCAGAATTCTCGGGTTGAACACTTTTATACATGTTCTATTAATGTTTACCAAGTTACTAGAGTAATAAAACATGTAACTTCTACATTATCATATTTGAATTTATTTAAAAACTGACATGTTTGACTTTTTATTTTAATAACTTTGACCCAACAATTAACTAGGTAAACGTGGTAATTAGGAGGTGCCCTTTTGAGGGATTAACATCTACCTAATTACGATCACGTAGCCATATTCTCCTCGAACAATGGTTGGACCGTTAAGGTCTAAACCGAAAGCCAAAGCCTTTTAGCAGCAACTTTGACTTTCGGCTTTTAAAAGCTTAAAAACCGAACAAGAGAGGATAGGGACACTTACAACAGGTCCTAGCTCGAATATTGAACTATGGAGAGTCTCCTTTGTGATCAGGAATCTCCAAGAATGAGAAGGAGTGAGAAAAATGAAGGTGCAAGTTCAAATGGCAACATTGGGGCCCTATTTATACTAAATCAAGAAGTTCTAGGATGAAGCCAGGTGTTTAGGATAATCTCAGATCATTCCAGGTGTCCTAGAGGATTTAGAAACCATAAAACAATCCCTGGTTTCGATTTCTGAGCATGCATGGCAGTTTGTGTGGGCAACAAGGCTGTCAACATGCAGCTGGAAGTTAATTTCGCATCTGGGCACTGGTTCGCGGCCCGCGAGAGATACAGGGGAGGGCTTCGTGGCTCGCGACTCTCCCTTTAACAGGTAACAAGTTTTTCCTTTTTGGCAGTTTTAGTCATTGGTCCTTCATAACTTCATATAACTTTCATTTTTAGCATTAATGGCCCCTAAAGTTAATTTTTTTAATAATTTTAGAAGTTATAACAAACATCATTAGGCTTCGGTTCGGTTAAAAGATCACTCAGAGGTATAATTGAACATGTTGACATCTTTAACCCTCCGATTTACAAACTTGTGATTTGATTTTTAAACGGTTTCATAAATCCAACATGTGGATTATTAACGTATACGAAATCCGTAAATGGTCATTCAGACGAACAGGTTTAAGCATGATGATACTTTTAGTCCCTCCGCATACGTCTTTTCACTTCTTGTCAGCTTTAGTCTTTCAAAGTCAACATTTTACATATTTAAGGTTTAGGACACGTGTCTTCACATCATTGGACATGATTTTACGAGTTGTTACATCCTCACCCCCTTAAAAGAAATCTGGACCTCGAGATTTACTGAAATAAGTGAGGGTACTTTTGTCACATAGTGGACTCAACCTCCCACATATATTCAGGGCCTCTACGTGCATCCCACTTCACTTTTACAATTGGTACTTGCTTCCATCGGAGCTTTTTAACCTGTCAATCCTCGATTGATATTGGACTTTCAACAAACCTCAGGCTTTCATCTATCTGCATGTCATTATGAGACACTGCTAGCGATTCATCAGCTAGACATTTCTTTAAGTTGCAGATGTGGAACACATTGTGAATTCCACTAAGTTCCTCAGGTAAGTTCAGCCTATTGGCCACAGAACCGACACATTCGATGATCTCGAATGGTCCAATATATCTTGGGCTTAACTTGCCCTTTTTACCAAAACGCATCACACCTTTCCAGGGCGATACTTTTAGTAAGACTTTATCTCCTACCTCAAATTTTAGGGGTTTGCGCCTCTTATCAACGTAGCTCTTCTGCCTGTCTCGGACAGCCTTTAAATGATCACGGATCTGTACAATCTTATCCGTAGTTTCCAGGACTATCTCAGGTCCTGATAGTACGGCCTCCCCAACTTCTGCCCAACAGACGAGCGTTCTGCATTTTCTCCCATATAAGGCCTCAAAAGGCGCAGCCTGGATGCTGGTATGGTAACTGTTATTGTAGGAGAATTCAATCAGAGGAAGATGGACATCCCAACTACCTCCCAGGTCAATGACACATGCACGAAGCATGTCTTCTAGTGTTTAAATCGTACGCTCGCTTTGTCCATCCGTCTGAGGATGATAAGCAGTACTGAAATTCAAACGAGTACCTAAAGATTGTTGGAAACTTTTCAAAAAATGAGAAGTATATCTAGTATCTCTATCGGATACAATAGATATTGGCACTCTGAGTCTCCTTTATCAGTAAAAATAAGCTGACTTAGTCAGTCTGTCAACTATGACCCATATTGTGTCATTTCCATGCTTTGTTTTAGGTAACTTGGTTATGAAGTCCATAGTTACCATTTCCCATTTCCATGTGGGAAGTTCTAATTGTTGTAGCAGTCCTAACGGCTTTTGATGTTCGGCTTTAACCTGAGAGCACGTCAAAGACTTAGCTACGTGTGTGGCTATGGATTTCTTCAAACCCATCCACCAATAATTGGCCTTTAAATCCGGATACATTTTGTCACCTCCAGGGTGAACTGAATATTTGGAATTATGAGCTTCTTGGAGGATTAAATCTCTAAGTCCTCCATGAATGGGAACCCTGATTCGACCATTTAATATGAGAATTCCATCACTCCCAGGTGACAACTGATCAACAGTTGCACCCAGTTTTTCACCTGGAAAGTTAGTTTCCAACACCGCTTCTTTCTGTGCAGCCAATAGCTTTTCATTTAAGTTGTTCTTAAGCTCAATGCTTTTGGCATTAATTCTTATGGGCTTAATTCTTTCCTTGCGGCTTAGCGCATCGGCAACCACATTCGCTTTGCCAGGATGGTAACGAATCTCACAATCATAGTCTTTTAATGTCTCCATCAACCGGCGTTGTCACATGTTAAGGTCTTTCTGGTTGAATAAGTGTTGAAGACTCTTGTGATCAGTGTATATGATACACTTTTTTCCATACAGATTGTGTCTCCATAGCTTTAATGCAAATACAACAGCACCCAACTCCAGGTCGTGGGTGGTGTAATTCTTTTCGTGCACTTTCAGTTGTCGTGATGCATAGGCAATCACCTTGCCTCTTTACATAAGCACACATCCCATGCCAGTGTGCGAAGCATCACAGTAGACAACGAATTCTTCTGTACCTTCAAGTAAGGTCAACACTGGAGCATTGCTCAATTTCTGCTTGAGGATCTCGAAAGACTCCTACTGCTTGGGACCTCAATCAAATTTAATGTTCTTGCAAGTTAAAGTAGTCAAAGGGGTGACTATTCTTGAGAAGTTCTCGATAAATCTTCTATAATATCCTGCCAATCCCAAGAAGCTGCGAATTTCAGTAGGTGTTTTAGGTGCTTCCCAGTTTAAGATTGCTTCTATTTTAGCGGGATCCACTTGGATACCACGCTCACTTACGACATGTCCAAGGAATTGGACTTCGCAAAACCAGAATTCGCACTTGGAGAATTTAGCTTAAAGCTTCTCCTGTTGTAGAAGTTCTAGGGTGCACCGAAGATGTTTCTCGTGATCAACCTGATTACTAGAATATATAAGTATGTCATCTATAAAGACAATGACAAACTTATCCAGGTACGGTTTGCTGACTCGATTCATGAGGTCCCTAAATGTTGCGCGTGCGTTAGTGAGCCCGAAAGACACTACTAAGAATTCATAGTGGACGTATCTAGTTCTAAATGCGGTCTTGGGCACATCTTCAGTTCTAACTTTGAGTTGATGATACCCCGACCTTAGATCAATTTTTGAAAAGAAATTCGCCCCTTGAAGTTGGTCGAACAGATCGGCGATCCTGGGAAATGGATAGCGGTTCTTGATTGTTACTTTTTTTAGCTCGCAGTAATCAATGCATAGACGCATTGAACCATCCTTCTTCTTAACAAATAGAATGGGTGCTCCGCAAGGGGATGAGTTGGGTTGAATAAAACCTTTTTCCAGAAGTTAATCTAATTGAGTTCTTAGCTCTTTTATCTCGGTTGGTGCTAAACAGTACGGAGCTCATGCAACCGGTGCTGCCCCAGGCATAATGTCGATCCTGAACTCCACTTTCCTCTCGGGAGGTAAATCCAGGTCGCTCATCAGGGAAGACATCTGGGTAATCAGAGATGACTGGACTGTCTTCTATCTTGGGCTTTGGCTCGTTCACTGTTACTTGTGCCATGTAGATGACACAACCATTCTTCAAACACTTAGTGTAACGCCCTGCGTTTTCATACTTTCTATATTCGGAAAACCCTTGCTTGTAATCCTATTTTTGGAAACTTTGTATTCTTGTAATCGTTCTTTCGTTGAAATCGTTGTAAATCTGAGACTTGATTCATAAATAAAACTTGTATTCTTTAAATTCGTGTTATACATACTTCATACATGTTCGTATATTTGAATTCGTGAAACAATTGATGCTTTATTCGTAATTCTTGAAAACTATGTGCTAAACTTGCAAATACGTGAAACATATGAATCATACATCATTTGGATGCATACGATACTTATTTACAACATACGTATACTTAATCAAACTTGTCCATACTTGTTTTTATGTTAATAATACTTAAACACCCTTTATATTATGTTTATATCTCATAAAATACCTCAAAACACAACTAAACCTAACTTAGTTAAACATCAGGGGGCTAAATTGCCAACTTTGGAACTTATTTCTAGAATATTTAACCGTCGCGTCGCGCCACAGGTACCCCCCCCCCCCTCTTCGTCGCCGCTGGCGACGCCTTTAATCCATCAGAATGGGTTACCAGCTCTTGGATTGGTCAAGTTTGTGTTTGTTTATTATGTTTTCTTCATTTATTAGCAATCTAACTAACCCTCATCACCTCCTATAAAACCCAACTCACTTCCACACTTCTCCCACTTTACAAACACTTCATCCTCACTATCTAAACACCTCAAATCAGTTGCAAAACAGGAGCAAAAGTCAGATTCAAGGCAGAATCATTCAAGTGCAAAAGTGAGCATATCTTACTCATTTCTCAACCTTTTTCCTTGATTCTTTTTCCTACTTGCTTGGAACAACCTTAGGTATGTTTCCAACAGGTTTTCCATGGAAAATCAAGGATGAAACATCACCAAATAAGGCTCCAAACTTTCTGTTTTGCTTAAACATTTACTAAACTCACTTAACTTGAGGTTTCTCATACACATTCCTATGTCCTTATGCTCATAATCACTTCTATGGTTAGTTGGGCCTAAAAACAAGGTTGTGACACTTAAAATCAGAGGTTAAAACCTCATAAACTTTCTGTTTTGTTTAGGGTTTTTTTCCCACAAGTGATTTTCAAGCTTAAAGCTTGATGATAGTGTGATTTAGGATTAGCTTGGGCTATCATACTTGGAAATCCACACATTTCTTGATGTTTTCTCGTAGATTAGTTATTCTTATTCCATTATTAATTACATGTTCATGACCCTCCTTGAATGTTCATAACACCAAGTGTAGTGGTGAACACGTAGAGGTACCTCCTACATGATTTTTATGATAAACAAGGAGGTACCTAAATGGGGGGATTCATCCTACTACCTCATACGTGACCTATATGACAATATGAACATTATATAATACTTATATATTAACCAAATAATCGAACCTTTATGATGAATTTGTGTTCATTTGTCAAAGCATTAGATTACATCATCTAAGTCTTAATAACTTGTTATAATTCTAATGGGTAATTTACCCATGAAAGCATTCTAACCCTTGGGGTTTCATAGTGTCAAACAAGTATTATATGACAAGATGATTACTTTTGCATATGTACTTTCCATATTCCTTTTTAAATCCCCAATCTCGACTCTAAACATACCTTGAACCTTAACCCTTATGCATTCGTCCTCCCAATCTCATACACTCGTCAACACTTGGATAATCGGAAGACTTAGCAATTGTGTGAGTATACTCAAATCCCCTCTTTACGTTTACCACTTTTGGGGGTGTAACATGTTTACTTATAAAACTTACACATGAAGTTTATACTTAAATGTACAAACATTCCTGTGATTACTTGATACGTTGAACTTGGTTTTATTTCATCTTGTGTTAGACTTATCATTAACTTCGTATGAGCCTTTCCTTGATATATATAGCGCTATAGGATTAACGCACCGCCTGTAAACTTTGGGTTATGTCATGATCTTATTGCGTTTCATCATTCGGTTGATTAGTCGAACACATGCCGATTTTGATGCTTATCTTGTTATCAATAGCTTGCCATGTGGAATGATCTAAAACTTATCTTTCGTATGCTACGTATATCAAACTTGTATACTCGCCTTTGCTTTTGCATTGAACTTTATTTTAAACATGTTACAGGTTGAGGTTGAGGATGACGACGCTTTGAAATTGAAGTAGTGATGATGCTTAGATACACACTTAGACGTCTTAAGTTTTACTATGTTGTATCAATTTGTACTTGTTTGTTGTATTCTTGTATTGAACGGATCGTATATCAAGATGTTGTATTTGATTTTAATCTTTGTAATTGACTTGTAGAAATGCAATGAAATCCATTATCTAATTATTGTCACAAATGGTGTTATGAAGTCTCTTGCAATCTCGTTTTCATCTCATCTTGATGTTTCCGCCATCGGTTGAGGTGTTACAGATTGGTATCAGAGCCATTCCTATAGGGAATTAGGAAAAGTTGGAATGTTTTTACCTAGTCTATAGTTTTAGAGCTTTATTCTTGTGTTCGCTTGAAACTACTTGCATGCTACTTTATTTGCTTCTTATTTATTCTCTTTTGATTTTTCTCAAACATATATGTCACTTATGTGTTAATACTTGACTTGCTATTCTTATGTGTTAATACTTGTTTATTTATGTGTTGATACTAGATTTATTATTCTATTCCTAATGTGTTATTCTCGACATGCCTTCTTATGTGTTTATACTTGTTTGTTTATTTCCTTAACATGCGCTTCTTCTAAGGCTTTTGCTTGATTATTCTAAATCCGTCAACACTCATGTTATACAAATGAGACAAGTTTACCAAAATAGGCGTGAAACCCACAATTTGGTAAACGACTCTCATTCCGCTTAATTCTATTTTTTGCACGAAATTACACCATTAAGTTAGAGGTGAAACCCACATCTTGATGGAAATTTCAAATCTCAATCTCAAATTCTAGTGGACCCTCGTCAACGTGTCGAAATTTAATTTTGACCCGACGTGTACCAACCACACTTAGGGTACTAAGTTGTCGAGTTAGGGGTGAAACCCGCATCTTGTCAACTAGTCCCACTCCTTGATTTTTATAAATCCCGCCAAGTCTCGAAACGTCGATTGAATTGGGACATGTAGTAACCAGAAGGGTGAATACCGCTAACCGACTTGTCGGCGAGAGCATACCACCTATTAGGCCAAAGGATGCTCCTCAATTTCAAAAGACCTTTCGATCACTTTGGTTAGTCAAAGTTCCATTTTGGAACCATCCAAGTTTTAAACGAACTTACACTTTATTATTTCGATCTTTTATGACGCAATTATCTCTTCTCAATTTTGAACCATTTTTGAGATTTTACTTTTACGCATACATCATACTATTATTTTTCATATAATTATGCATTATTAACATGCATAATTTCACGTAATTTTAGTTACACTTCTTGCAACAACAAATGGAGACATGTCATCAAGATAGGAGTGATTTCCTTACCTTGACGACTAACTTCGTTTTCTTTCTCACCTTACAACGACCTCACCAACGAGTTAGGGGTGATTCTCTTACCAAGGTGATCGTTACCAAGACCTTCTTTTCATAGACTCTATGATGTAAACACGGTCATGTTTATATCCACATCATTTATCACTAGTCAAATTCCTATTTATTTCGAAATGCATTGTTTATTTAAACGTACTTCTTATCCTAAAATCTATTTCACGTAAATCACATACACAAAATTCTTAATCATGCCTTAAAACGTTTTACTACCCAAATTTCAAAACCTTGCGAAATGCTACCTATCAACTTAATCGGTCCAATGAATCTCTTGCCCATGAACTTCATACTCGACTTATTCACTAAAACACGCTCACATTATATCACCATACTAAAGACTTTCATTCTCACTCGGAAATCAAACAAACTTTCTCATGTACTTATAAGATCTTATAGATATTATAAGATCGTTTTACCAAAGACTATTTTCAACATCAACGAATCATTTGTTAAAACTCTTTTCGATGATCACTAAGTCCACCTTGCTAAATTTCTTTTCTAAGGATCAATGTTTTCACAAGAACCTCCAAAATTCAAAATCTTGTTTTGATGCAAATGAAGCGAACTCATTATTTCGAAAACCTTTCCTACACCATTCAACACATCATTCAAATTTCAAAACACGTGGGCAAGAAGACTTCATGGGGACCAACTATCTTCAACTTACGTAAACTCTTTTAAAAACAAAAGTAGCATTTCCATTCATTACAAAATACGTTATGCATAACCAATGAGTACTTTATATTCACTTACATTTACAAACCAGATTATACTTTCCGTGCATATCATCGTACACGTTTCAGTCGATACCTCACGACGATTTCGTTTATATCATTCGTTTTACGTACTCAAATTTCTCAAACGTTTTATATGCCTAAGTTCGTTATGCTTCAACATATACTATACACGCAATCTTTATTATTTATACCTACACTCATATTCATACGTTTTATGTTTAAACTTACATCCACATGCGTATTTATGCTTACACTTATACTTATGATCATACTTTCTTTCATACTCATGATTCATACATTCGTACCCGTACGCGAGCGGAATCCGAGGGATTCGCTTACGTGGGTCCCATACATTCTTACATACTACATTTGTACCCGTACGCGAGCGGAATCCGAGGGATTCGCTTACGTGGGTCCCATACATGCTTAAACATAAACGTGCCTACATACTACATTCATATACGTACTCATCCCTACTTTCAAATTTATGAATACCCTTATTCATACACAATTAGTACAAGCTATGCAGATCATGCGACAATTGGTATAATCGCGGGTGCACACAGGATTATGGTAATGAGCGTATGAGAACCATAGAGTGTACTACTGGGTATGGTAAAACACGGAACGTAACATGACACCGAATACGAAACGGACGTAATGTGGTCAAAACATGGTGGATACGCCGCGGGTACTTCCTATATATAAGTGTTTTCACCATGATACCAAACTTTCGTAAAACGTGCCATGAGAAATTCAGTATTTTGTAGACCTTTTGGAACTAATACAAACTTTAAACAACTCATAAACGCATTATATCCGATTATCCATGACGAGACCCTATTCTTAGCACGCTGCTTCCACATATCCAATACTTATGCCATTCTTATACTTGCATTCATTAAGAGTCAATCGTTCACTCCCATACTCCTATTATTCTCCATTATTCTTTTCTTTTATACAAACCTCGTTCACAATCAAGTCTGTTTAAACATTTGAATCCTAACTTACCTCCTTACCTTTAAGACCATCTTCCTAATCTTTATTTTTGTGTAAACATATTTAGTAGACCGTTATCACTTTATTTAAAGTACCAAACCTTCTTGTTCCTCTCAATAAAACAATTTTTTACAAATGTGTGATTTTATACTATCCTTAAAAACTTCCTATGCAAACTGCCCCACTTTCATCAAAATACAAACCGTTTTGTAGAAGATTCCCCTTCCTAATACGACACATTTTAATACATATCCAATTTTAGATTTTCAAACTCCTTTAAACTCGCTTTACCTATATATGCACCTACACGTTTTCAATTATGTTTGGTACCTCAAATCATTTTAGACAAACGAACTCCTTTGCAAACCTATCTTGTCGTTCTTCAAAATTTCATACTTTTTACGTTTCAAAATTTTCAAGCCTCAATTTTAAATAATCACCTTTTTTGCAAAAACTCTTTCAAGTCTTCCTCTTGAATAAATTTCGGGACGAAATTTCCTAAAGTAGGGGAGACTGTAACGCCATGCGTTTTCATACTTTCTATATTCAGAAAACCCTTACTTGTAATCCTATTTTTGGAAACTGTATATTCTTGTAATCGTTCTTTCGTTGTAATCGTTGTAAATTCGAGACTTGATTCATAAATAAAACTTGTATTCTTTAAATTCGTGTTATACATACGTCATACATGTTTGTATATTTGAATTCATGAAACAATTGATGCTTTATTCGTAATTCTTGGAAACTATGTGCTAAACTTGCAAATACATGAAACACATTAATCATACATCATTTGGATGCGTACGATACTTACTTACAACATACGTATACTTAATCATACTTGTTCATACTTGTTTTTATGTTAATAATACTTAAATATCGTTTATATTATGTTTATATCTCATAAAATACCCCAAAACACAACTAAACCTAACTTAGTAAAACATCAGGGGGCTAAATTGCCAACTTTGGAACTTATTTCTAGAATATTTAGATGTCGCGTCGCGCCGCAGGTACCTCCCCCCTCTTCGTCGCCACCGGCGATGCCTTCAATCCATCAAAATGGGTAACCAGCTCTTGGATTGGTCAAGTTTGTGTTTGTTTATTGTGTTTTCTTCATTTATTAGCCACCTAACTAACCCTAATCACCTCCTATAAAACCCAACTTACTTCCAAACTTCTCCCACTTTACAAACACTTCATCCTCACTCTCTAAACACCTCAAATCAGTTGCAAAACAGTAGCAAAAGTCAGATTCAAGGCAGAATCATTCAAGTGCAAAAGTGAGCATATCTCACTCATTTCTCAACCTTTCTCCTTGATTCTTTTTCCTACTTGCTTGGAACAACCTTAGGTATGTTTCCAATAGGTTTTCCATGGAAAACAAAGGATGAAACATCACCAAATAAGGCTCCAAACTTTCTGTTTTGCTTAAACATTTACTAAACTCACTTAACTTGAGGTATCTCATACACATTCCTATGTCCTTATGCTCATAATCACTTCTATGGTTAGTTGGGCTTAAAAACAAGGTTGTGACACTTAAAATCAGAGGTTAAAACCTCATAAACTTTCTATTTTGTTTAGGGTTTTTGCCCACAAGTGATGTTCAAGCTTAAACCTTGATGATAATGTGATTTAGGATTAGCTTGGGCTATCCTACTTGGAAATACATTGCTTGATGTTTTCTCATAGATTAGTTATTCTTATTCCATTATTAGTTGCAAGTTCATGACCCTCCTTGAATGTTCATAACATCAAGTGTAGTGGGAACACCTAGAGGTACCTAAATGGAAGACTTGTTCTTCCTACCTCCTACATGACTTCTATAATAAACAAAGAGGTACCTAAATGGGGGATTCATCCTCCCACCTCATGCGTGACCATCTAAGACTTAATAACTTGTTATGATTCTAATGGGTAATTTACCCATGAAAGCATTCTTACCCTTCGAGTTTCATAGTGTCAAACATGTATTATATGGCTAGATGATTACTTTTGCATATGTACTTTCCATATTCCTTTTTAAATCCCGAATCTCGACTCTAAACATACCTTGAACCTTAACCCTTATGCATTCGTCCTCCCAATCTCATACACTCGTCAACACTTGGATAATCGGAAGACTTAGCAATTTTGTGAGTATGCTCGAATCCCCTCTTTAGGTTTACCACTTTTTGGGTTGTAACATGTTTACTTATAAAACTTACACATGAACTTTATACTTAAATGTAGAAACATTCCTATAACATGCCTGCATACGTGATTACTTGATACGTTGAACTTGGGTTTATTTCATCTTGTGTTAGACTTATCATTATCTTCGTACGAGCCTATCCTTGACATATATAGCGATATAGGATTAATGCACCGCCTGTAAACTTTGGGTTATCTCATGAGCTTATTGCCTTTCATCATTGGGTTGATTAGTCGAACACATTCCGATTTTGATGTTTATCTTGTTATCAATAGCTTGCCATGTGGAATGATCTAAAACTTATCTTTCGTATGCTACGTATATCAAACTTGTATACTCGCCTTTGCTTTTGCATTGAACTTTATTTTAACCATGTTACAGGTTAAGGATGACGACTCTTTGAAATTGAAGTAGTGATGATGCTTAGATAAACACTTAGACGTCTTAAGTTTTACTATGTTGTATCAATTTGTACTTGTTTGTTATATTCTTGTATTGAACATATCATATATCAAGATGTTGTATTTGATTTTAATCTTTGTAATTGACTTATAGAAATGCAATGAAATCTATTATTTAATTATTGTCACAAATAGTGTTATGAAGTCTCTTGCAATCTTGTTTTCGTCTCAGCCCGATCTTTCCGCCATCGGTTGGGTGTGACACTTAGAGGCCTTAAGTATGGACACTTGTTCAGGCAATCCATAGTGTGTGTCTCCTTGAATGGTGATTGTTTCGCCGGAAGGGGTTTTAATGTCGACAAGTTTCTTATCACAGGCTATTCGGGCTTGGTTATGTGATAACCAATCCATGCCTAAAACTACATCAAACCCCTCCAATTTCATTGGCAGAAGGGATAATGGAAAGGAATGGTTCTTAGTAGATATAGAACATCTATCAAGAATATTTGAAGCAGTTTCTAAGGTACCATCAGCAAGTTCTACCTCATATTTAATGTCTAGAGTTCTAATAGGCATATTTAACAGTTCACTAAACTTAAGGTCTACAAAAGACTTATTTGCACCTGAATCAAATAGAACTCTAGCACAAATATCATTTATGAGGAAGGTACCTGTTATAACTTTGTCATCATTCACCGCTTCCTTAGCGTTCATCTGAAATACTCTCGCATTCACTTTCTTGGCCTCTTCAGGCTTCTTTGCATTCTTGGGGCAATTGGGTTTAGCCTGTGGGTCATAACAGACTGCATCCTTCAAATTTTTGCACTCGAGAGTCTATAGGTGGTAGGCTTGGAAGCCTTCATATTTCCTTTGATTTTAGGTGCCAAGCCACTAACGAAACGGGCAATGCGCTTTGGTTCGGGTGTAACCAAATTTGGGACTAGTCTTGACATGGAGTTAAAATAAGAAACATAAGTTCTGCAATCTAAATTCTTCATGACTAGAGTCAGGAAGTCTGCCTCAACCCTTTCTACCTCGTGCTGGGGGCAAAAGTTTTCTTTCACCAGATCTACAAATTGGTCCCATGATAGATTGTAGAGTGGAACTTTCCCTGTGGCTTAAATCAGTGCCTTCCACCATGTTAGGGCATCGCCCTTAAAAGACTATGACACAAACTTAACAACATTCTCCTTTGCACATCCACTGATGTCTACAATAGTATCCATTTTGTCCAGCCATTTCATCTTGTATATGGCCCCTTTTTCCCCATTAAAGTCTCTTGGTTTACATGAGACAAAGTACTTATAAGTACAACCTTTGTTGAAACGATGTTCTTGATCAAACACTATCTTTTTGGATGGTTCACTCTTCTGATTTTGATGAATGAACAGATTCTTCTTTAGGTGTATGTGGTCTGGAGTGGGATTTTGAGTGAGACCTAGAGTGGGACTTGGAGTGAGTAACACTTGGGTCCTTTAGAACTCTGTCTACAGCTTTGGTAACAGCTGTATTGGTCATGGCCTGTAAGTCAGCGCCAGTTATAGTAATCCTTGTAGCATTATTTCCTTCAGCTGTGTGGTTGTGTGCTTCATCAGAATTAAACATGATGAAGCTTTGAATGCTATATATCAAATAACAATAACTGCTCAGTTTATATTTAATGAATCACCATATTCGATGATTAACTAGCCATGGTGTTAAATGAACCATAAAGGCTAATAATTTTAACATTTCTAAAGTATGTTTGTTTTAGAGTTATTTTACTACTGTTAGCCTGGGTTACAAAAGAACCGTCAAAGGCTTTATCACAGAGATAATTAGAATATAAGCCGTAGTCTTATTAGATCAGGGGCTTTAAAGGTTGAACATAGTTCTTTACCTTTAGACAGGCAGTCATAGACTACGACTGTCTTTGTTATGCGAAACGATATGAATTAGCCCGTAGGCAAGATAAGTAACACTACTAATGGATGTTATAATATGATCATCATATTGATGATACTAGTCATGATTCAATGCGATCATATAGGCTTTGTAAGGGATTGGAAGAATCCAAGTATTTTGACGGCTAGTGTGGTTTCTCAAGTCACACTGCCAGGAGGGTTAACATGTTCTGGATGTTAACAGGGATTTATTGTCTTAAGAGGGTTTTACCATCATAGCCATGTTTGTATTGGCATATAGGCTAGGTTATACCATTAAGAATATCTTTTGGAATTTCTTGGCATATCAATAGAAATTGAAATGATTGTTTGCACCGGGATCTGATCGATATACATATATATAATAACAATATAATTTCCAAAAGAAGATTTTCATTAATAAACTAATGATTACAAAGATGCCCTAAACGGGTCGTTTAAATAACATGAATTGTCCACGCAGGGACAAAAAGAAAGCAAGTCCTCGCAGGGACTAATACATAAAGAAAATGTCCACGCCGGGACTTAATTTAAACAAACAATTACAAAATAAATAAAACTTCTCAATCTTCATCCTTCTTCCCCTTGATTAATTTTGTAAGTTTCTTGAAAAACTTACTCGTTCTCCTTTCACCCCTATCCACTCTACGCTCAACATTTTCCACCCTATGTAAAATTTGTGGTAGTTGTTGTTGAGGTGGAGGTTGAGGTTGATATTGTGGTTGTGGTTGAGGTGGAGGGTATTGATACCCATAGGCAGGAACAGGAGGGAAAAGTGAAGGATAAAGAGCGTTATGGATGGTTGCTTTGAGGTATGGGTAGTAAGCAGGCGGTTGGTAGTCATAACCTGTAGGAGCTTGTGGTTCGAACGGGTTATACCCAGTCATAGCTGGGTATGTAGGAATTGGGTTTTTGAAACCCATCGAAGGTGGTTGAGGTGCGAAGGTGGCCGGTGTGACGTCAATTTTCGGCACGACATTCGAAGGTCCACCCATTTGTGGATCTTCGTGGATGGGAGGATAGTTGCTTGAAGCTTGGGGGTGCTAATTCATGGACCCCCACGCACGGACATACGTGTGTTTCTTCTCCTCATTGGCGGTTCTGGAGGTGGTGGAGGTTGTTCCTCTACTGATGGTGGTGGCGGTGTGACCGCCTGAAAATACGGCTCCTCAGATGGAGGCTGCTGTGGTGGGGTGTTGTGGTAGGAGGGAGTGAATTCGAATTTCCACTAGCCCCACCATTCTTTATACTCATAGGGACCTTGGTAGGGAGATCCCGCAAAAAATGAACCACTGGAGATGTTAATGGGATGCATAGGAGTCCCTGATGGTGGCATTTCTGGATCTGGATCTTCGTCCACATCTATGTCCTCAGGAAAATGGTCTTCGGGACCCAACGGGTTAAAACCCACGGGTGAGTTAAGGTAGTCATCTGGGTCAAAGTGACCCTAAGAATGGGAGTGGTGAGAGTGGTGAGAGTGGTGAGAATGCAGTGAATGCTGTGAGTGGTGGAACTCATGCGATTGCTGAGGCCCGAACGAATGTTGGTATGATAGCGATGTGCTCAATGAGACGGACCGCCTTGCAGGTTCTAACGTGTGTCTCCAATCCTCGTAAGGATCGGAGATGAAAGAAGCAGATGGTGTACGGCGGTGCGAAGGCCCCGCCTGACTCGATGGTCCTCCTCTCATTGGACCTTTGCCCCTTCCTCCTCGAACTCTTTGATGCATCTTTTAAATCTTATCCTGTCAAAAACAAGAAAATAATATATATATATATATAAACTAAATAAAGGTTAAGATTAATCCTAGGTCATTTGCCTAGACTTAGAAGTCTAAGGAATGTGCTACTATGT
>JARYGA010037431.1:0-29756 GCA_030545235.1 Helianthus tuberosus | reverse complement strand
TGAAGTTCAAAAGGATACTAAATTATCATTAGCTGAATCCGTTTAAAATGGCTTACTATGACTCTTACGTCCTTTTTTAAGTTTACCTTCAATGGTTTTGAAGCCCTGTGAGCACGTGAAAGCAACTCATAACTCCATAAGTTGGAAAATATTATCAAAAGTTTTTGGTGATTCTCAGAGTCTCACCAACCACCATGGAGGTTAAATCTAACAAAATCAGCATCCCCATCAAGCCATCAGTAAAACCACAACAAAACTTATTGCATTCAACTAAAAGTCACGCAAAACAAACTGCATCATCAGAAAAACAGATAATAATCATCAAACACTGAAACAATCTCACACTTGTTCATAGGAACAGTCAAGTTAAACAGTAATCCGAGTGAAACGTACCGATTGAATCCTCCAAAGAAGCTAGCACATGGCTTTATGTAATCAGTTCCCACACGGGACCTGATTCCCTGTGAAAAAATAACAGATAAAATGGTGTCGCGGAAACATAGTATCACATATACAATACGTGTCCAACCAATGAAGCCTCTTTACCTTTGAATAAAATTCTAAAGCAGAGACCCCCAACCTGGATAATGATTGTATAAAAAAAAGTTAGTAATTCTCTGAAACAGGACAGAAGTGTGATTATCATTCCGCTTATGTAATTGAAATTACTTCAGAAAAAAAAACTCTAGTGACCATAGCATATGGTTGATTCATAATATGTTTCTGTTTGTAACATTTATCAACGTTAAAAGCATTACACACACATGAGTGAATGACCTTCTTAGACAATATGTGAATATACAATATTTATCACGTCGACTCGATGGGTCTTGAAATTATATAATAAAGGAAACAGCAACCCTAGTCGCCATCTTTATATCTGGTTTACTTGTAAGTTTTACTGGGTATTAAAATTAATTTTCTTTCTAATATTAAATAACATATAACCCAATTATATTCACCGCCTATGTGACCACAACACATAGTCTAAGCAAAGCAACAACTTGTAAAACTGCGGCACAACTTTTACACCCACTTTGTACATTATCTTACCTTGTAAAACCATCCACCGCCTACGTAACCACAACACATAGTCTAAGCAAAGCAACAACTTGTAAAACTGTGGCACAAATTTTACACCCACTTTGTACATTATCTTACCTTGTAAAACCGTGGACAATAAAATCGGAATTTATAAAACTAATTCAAAATAACTTCTCACTCGCAAAAGATTTTGTTTATAAAGGCTGATATTAGTAAAATGATTAAAAAAGTAAGAGATAGCATACTTGGTACAACAGATGTTTGATTAAAACCGATATTGACAAGAATCCCTGAAGTTTTTCTTGTTGCAAACAAAGCTAAAGTTGCCTGCACATCATGCAACAATAACATTTAAGATATTTATGTAATGTATACTCTTGTTATGAAATCAAAGAGAGAAGAAAACGTAGATGCAGACCTGGCTGACTGCACAGACTGAAGGAACATTCATATCAAACATTGCTGAGTAGATGGCTTCTTTTAGTTTCCGTTTAGCCGTTTTATCATATTCGTATCTGAACATATTAAAAACGTAACAGTAGTGAAGCCGATTCTATCATTATATAAATGTCAGCAATAAAATTTAGCATACCTCCATATTGGGTAACTGGAATTGAGACAACAGTTGGTTGCGTATATGATTTCACTTACATCCTGCAAGTCATAACATCAAGAAAAACTTCAGTTTTAGATAAAGTAAAAAAAGATCTTACTAATATACAATTGATAAAACTTAGAAATACAGGTGACTTACATAATATACCAAAACAGATGCGATGATAATACCAAAAGACACAATTATAAAACCTAGAAATACAGGTGACTTACATAATATACAATTGATAATTTTTAAAACCGTCATCGGAGGATTTAGGTCGGAGATAGAAGAAGTCGATGTGTTGATGTGAAGTCGAAGATAAGTCTGGCGTTGTCTCAACGGCGGTCATGCTCCGTATCTAGAAACCCTAGCGGTGGTGATTTAGGTGTTTGTTGAGAGGGTGGTGTGGCTGGTTCTGCTCAGAGGCGTGAGAGAGAAAGGATGTTCAACAGAGAAGGGAGAGAGAGGGATAATGAGATAAATGACGCGGTTGGAGAGATAGCAGAGATTTAGGATTGAATTTCAAATTTCAAAAGTGGGCAAGATTTAGGCGGTTTAGACTTTGATCCCACTTTCTCTCTTTTAAAATGTTAAATTTCAAATTAAAATGGAATAAAAATGATATTTATGAAGTAATAATGGAGTAAGCAAAGCTGAGTTGGCATAGCTCATTGATTGCCAAGTAAGCTTTTCTTAGGTCAGCTCTACTTCTCCTTTTATATATAGTTAGATTGTAAAACGAAAACTAACCTTCACCAGGAAACATAAACAATTTGGACTATCAGATCATAGAGATGAACATTGTAAAACGAAAACTAATCTTCACCAGGAAACATCTTAGCAAGATACGAAAGTATAAACTGTAAAAGCTGTTGAAATTGAAGATAACAAAATCAAGACAAAGGCACGAAAATTGGCGAGCAAAGGGGACGAACATTAGCGACAAAGGGGAAAATAAGAACGGTAAAACAACAACGGCCTGTAAAACATACCTCCCAAAAGATGACCAGCAACATGAGGCGCAATCACAATAACCTCCCCTTTTCCTTACATAAGTTCATTAAATATATATTAAAAAAAGGATGTGAACTTAAAAAAAAACCGAATCAAAGGATATTAAAAAGGACAATGCTCACCAGACCAATGAAAATTCTGAGAGTAGGTTAATCTTGTCACATTTTGAAAGGCAGAAAATCAATATCATAATGCGTGAACAAATCAAAATCTGATACTTGCTGCAGGTAAATGGATTTAGCTAGATCTGTTGTGGTAGGGTTCTTCTACATTAGAATACATGCAAAAAAATCAATATACATTTTTAAAACTGATAAATACCAAAATTATTAAAGCAAATTGTAAAGTTATTTTTAACCTGGATTCGTGGTTAATTCTTCTCCGAATTACAACAACAACAACTGCTATCAATAGCTTGAAGAAACTCTAACCGCCGCCATCATTCTAACTATCGGATCTAATCTTTTCGCTGGATTTGTTCAACGCGTGGTCATCAAACTTGAGTACCATGGTTACCGGTTCCACCTGATTCGTCTTATATTGTTACCAGAAAACTTAGTAGCTCTGGGGCTTCTTTCAATGGTCGCCAATCTTCAACCACCAAGATACCGCCCAAAACACCATTGCAGCCGCTGCCAGAAATTGTGAGAGAAAACATAAAGAACTTTGAAATCGAAATTGAGAGTGAGTGTGAGAACGCATGTCAAAGAAGCAGAGAGAAAGAAGAAAGGAAGAGAAAAGGGAAAGATGGGTGTGGGTTTTCAAAATTCAAAACCTCTCTTTCAATTAGTCACAAACTATACATATATCACTAAGAATTTAAGTACAATAAATATATTATTTCTAATACCAGAAAACATAATGTTTTCATTAAGAATTTAAATACCATTTTGAGCTCGCGAAGCTCTTTCCTAGCAACTCTTCACCTCTGACCACACTAAGTATACAATGTAGCCTTTTTAAGACTCATGTAGTAAGAATACGCTTTGTAGCAATGGTAGTGAGCCTGCATATTCCATCAAAATATAAACTTAAAGACTCAAATATTTTTCAGAACTAATTTAGTTATAATCCATGTTGATTATGGAACCTATATAAAGATTGCAGCCTTGGTTTGCTTGCGGTATCTAAATTCATCTCTAGCAGCCATTGCTCTTAATCCTGTTTGTAGTTTAATTGTAGATGCCCAAGTGTTTGATATGATTTTCTAGCAACAAAACACCTGAAATCCTTTTGAATCTTGACCGCTGCTACTTTCTTCTTAATTGTTTGAACTGTTTACAAGCTGATAAAGCTAATGAAATAACAGAAAAGATCAATCAAGTTCCAATGTGAAAACATAAAAACACAAATGATTTACCCAATCATTGTCGTATAATATGCAGGTATCCAATCTTTCTAGCAGTTGTGTTTTATCAATGTTATTGTTGTGAGCCTTTTGAAACCAATATGCACAATAAACAAAACAAATGGTAAATTCATAGAACTTATAAACTGGAACCAATATTTAATTATTTTGTGAGGTTTATAAGGTTGGTTTCATAAAACAATCCATAGTAGTGAAATACTTTTACCACCATTGAGTTTCTAGCCACTAAACTTCAAATTCTATGATAATATTGGTACAAAAAGTGAGAAATCACCTTACATATGGATATTAGTATGGCAAGTAAAAAGTATAACCTGAAAAGTGTGTGTGCTAGGTAACGCCCCCCATTGCGACCCATTGCTTCAGCCTCTTAGCATGCCCCTTGAAGTGGATCAAGAGATGACCACAGTGAATGCCGATGTGACCCCAGTTAAAATTACTAAGATTGAAGCATAAAACAAAATCATGAAATTGCATATATATGTTTTACAAATATTTGGTTATTTTGAATTTGTTTCTTTTGGTTAGTACCTTCATATTCAAAGGGAGCACGACACCAAGTAGGGTCGTCTGGATGGAGAGGACCAGATTCTAGAGAACTAAGAGTGCGAGCCTATGGTTTAAGAATCGCAAAAACATCGCTAGTATCCAATGATATACGCCACTAATTAGAGGGCCTTCGCTGATGCACGCAAAAGGTTGTGTGGTCCCTCAGTGAATGTTGCACTTGTTGTTACTGTGTTGGTCAAGGTTTGTAGAAGAAATGGCTACGTATAACGAATGCACCGACGGATCACGAACATAAATCTTATCTCTTATCATTTAACTTCGTTACCAGGGAGATTTATCAAAATTATTTTATATCAGTTTGAGATTTTTTCTTATCGACAGAACAACGACAACTGCTTAATATTTTTTTCTTTTATTATTTTCAGGCTTTGAATAAGGTATCGCTTTCCATCGTGACTTTTTTGTAGCCCATGGTCAGTTCTCTAGAAATGATTATATTCGTATAGAATTAGAGTTTTAATTTATGTTTTTCTATTAACATATGAAGAACGAACCTTTAATCCAATCCATCCAACTATGCTCTGTAAACGATGTACGATGTAAAAAAAATATCAATTATCAATAAAACAATTTGTTTTGGTGTTAATATGTGTGTATTTGTGTTTGATGATTTTACGATTTGATTCAAGTTCGATTTCAAACTTTAAATCGCTTTCTGGAAAGTTATACGCAAACTGATACGTAAACGTAATCAGTTTAACGTGAAAAACACTCTGGAATAGTGACATAGGCTTAACATACCTTAAATAACCTTTACATAACTTAGAAATAAGTTTTGGATGGTTTGGTGTGTCGAAAACAAGTTTATTCGATCGCAGGGACTATTTGTGTCAAACTGCGAAACTATGACAATTCGTATGGTAACGAACATTCCGGAACTTGATCATAAGCTAAAGATACCTTAAATATCCTTTACATAGCTTAGAAATAGGCTTTGTGGGGTTTGGTATGCGAAAATAAACTTATTTGATCTATAGGGACTAAAAGCGTCAAAAAGTGCATAAGTTTGCATTTTCGCGCATATCTTACCTTCTGAACATATCCGGACATCCAAAAATTTTTGTAATCATTAAAATATTTTATTTTAGTGATTGGAATGCAAAAATACCATTCGTCGTGAAATTTGGATCGTTTTTGCGTCCGTTTGAGTTTTTATCGTAATTAACGCAACCGTACGACCAAACGAACCGACATCCGAGATGTTTTAAAGCATATTTTAAGTTCCCTATACTTTAACTTCATTTTAGAGCCTTGAAATGGGGTTAACGGGGCTTAATCGGGCCGAAAATCAAGTTTTAAGCATGCAGGGACCTGTTCTGCCAAAAGTTGAAACTTAGAACTGACCTCCCCTGAGCCACGCGATGCGCGTGTAGTGTTATAGATTTTTAATATATATTTTAAGCCGTTTAACACTTTTTAGCCAAGTTTTAAATTTATAAAACACGATATTTACTAACACTAAACACACATATGGGCAAGCGCACCCATCGTGAGCGTAATATAGTGTTGGTAAGATACCGAGGTCGTCCAAGGACACAAAAGCTTTTAATACCGGTTTATCCTCAACGTCTAATCAAATCAAAAGTTTAGAAAAATGTTTTAAACTAGAAAAAATAAAACTAACTAAAGTGCTGAAAAATAAAATAAAATAAAAACAGATAGATAAGATGAATCACTTGGATCCGACTCGTGTTTAGTGTAACCTTTGATTATTTCTGCACGTTTTAAGAGATTATCTTAGTTATTGTAGTAGGCCCCTCTTCTGAAGGTGACATTACCCTCAACCCAGTAGTTTGAGTCAGCAAGGATACAATCCTAAAGGGTTGGATTATTGAAAGATAATTAATTAAGTTATTAATGCATATTGTGGTAGGCCCCTCTTCTGGAGGTTACGTTACCCTCGTCCAAGTAGTCTGAGTCAGCAGGGATACAGTCCTAAGTAGCCGGGTTAAAGTTTTAATAGTAGTTTACATATGAGGGGATCAAGGAGTTTGGACCCCCGCCATCCAATACCAGTGGGTATTGAAGGAGGTCCTACTAAAGTTGACCCAGGTCCTTGCAGGATCTATACACTAAACAAGGCAAGACTCTTACTAAACCGTTCCTTTAACCCCCGACCAGGTAGCCAACATACCTCCATATAGACCGTGGAGATATGAATGGTGAAAATCTTTTATTTTATATAGACAGTAAAATAATGCCAAAACACCACGGACAAACGATAAGGAAGACTCACCTTCAACATAAGAAACTAGTTATTAAAGTCATTAATACATAACCAAATAAAAAGTGCGAAAAGATTAAAAATAAAAAGTATTACACTAGACACTTGTCTTCACCAAGTGATGTAAGAGACTTAGGCAAACATGGCCTTGGATTGTCAAGAACTCTTACGATCAATCTTGGATCCCGAGACTACTCACACACTCTATGATGGATGATGGATGATGGTGGTGGATGATGGTGTTGTGGTGGTGGTGGTGGTGGAGTGTGGGTGAAGTGTGAGAGAGGTGGTTTGCCAAGGGATGGTTTGCAAATGAGCCAAGCACCCCTATTTTAGCCTGTACAGAAGCCCGGACACGGCCTCGTGTCCATTGGGCACGGCCCCGTGTCCACCCGTCTTCTCTTTCTTCATTAAATGCAGTTTGTCTGCATTAGTTGACCACTCCCCCGTGTCCGCTGGGCACGACCCCGTGTGCAAAAGCGTATCTGTACTATCAAGATTTCCTCAGATTCTGCGAAAATTAGAGTTGACCACGGCCCCGTGTCCGCTGGGCACGCCCCCGTGGTGGGTGATAGAAGCTTCTACAACTTTGTCTTTTCTGCAGACACTTGGGCACGCCCCCGTGCTCATTGAGCACGGGGCGTGTTCAGCCTTCTGTTCTCTTGTTTTGCTTGGGAAGATGCTGTCGAGGGGTCGGGCATGCCACGTTTATTCCTTTTCTTGTATTTATGTTAGATTTAGCTGCCTTTTTGCTTCTTTTGTTCATTTGAGCTCATTTAATCCTGAAAATACAAAAGGAAGACAAAAACACACTTTTTCCAACATTAGTACTAAAAAAAGGTTAGTTTAATGCCACATTTGATGTAATTTATATGTTGAATTTTGCGCACATCAAATACCCCCACACTTGAATCTTTGCTTGTTCTCAAGCAAAACTCTTTATAATGTGGCTTTTCACTCCCAAATGGAACGGGTAGAAGAGAAGGTTTTTGGGCTTGTCATAGAGTGTCAGGATTTCCAAGATTCTTGATTAAGTTTTATTTTTATTTATTTACAATCCTATTCGTCATGATTTATTTAAAACATTACATAAGATAAATTACTTATTAGGGTATAACATGCATTTTTAAAATTCCATTTATATACAAGTTCACATACCTCACGGGGGATCACTCAACACTCGGCCGAAGGTGTATTTTTGTGAAAACTCTCGAGAGCGGCATGGAACTTACTTCTACCATAAGCTTGCCAAGCAAACAATCCTCCCCCTTTTTAACTATATACCTTTGTAAATATCAAGAGGACTTTGGGGAAGGGTTAGGCTTGGGTTAAAGGTAGGTGGTTGGGTTAGTGGTTAGTAGAAAATGGCGAAAGGCGTAAAAAGCGTCGGTTTTCGTAAGACTTTTTAATTTTTTTTGTAACTTTTTATTTTGATGAAGCAATTCTTCAAACAAAGTTCTTTTTGATAAACTTGTGTGTTTATTTCTTTTGGCTTCATCATTTTTTTTTGAAGAAGAAGTCATAAGAAAAACCGAGCTTTGTTACTAAAATAAAGGGTTTAAAATGAAAAAGGGTTTTGGTGGGGAAAAGGGTGTTTGTTTTGGGTTAAGAAATGAAAAGGTTTAGGCTCAAAGGGGTTAAGTAGGGGGATTTTGGGTAGGTGGTAAAAAAAAGAAAAATAATGGTGTAGAAATAAAAAAATGTTAGTCCTAATGTCTCCATCATTTACTTACTCAGGTTTAAGTTGGTAAGGACCGGGAATGTATCGTCGTGGCAAGTTCTAGAGTCGTAAGAACCAAGCGGCTATTCACACAAGAAACAAAAAATGAGCATTTAGGTTAAAGATGTGTATTTGTATGCTCAATAAAGTCTCAAAACTCACTTTTTGTGGGAATGGGTTTTTATGTGTCAAGTATATATAATCAAATTTTAACTAGATTTGTCATGTCGTTTCATAATTTTCTTATGTTGGTTCTTTTTATCACGACGCAATTGGTTGTAAATTTGTAAAAATATCACCTTTTTATAAATTTGAAATTCCCAAATTAAACCTAGACAAGTAAAAACTGAAAAAAAAAATTTGAAAAAATTTGGGGTGTTTAGCGGTTCCAATAGAGTTTTGTGTAAGGCTTGTAATTAGGACTTGCAAAATTCAAGGTTTTAGCATCCCCCCCACACTTAAATTACACATTGTCCTCAATGTGTCACAAATATAAGTTTTTAGGTTGATTGAATGTGTAAAAAGATGTGAAAAAGCAAAATTTTATGTTACTGGGAGTCTGGACACGGCCCCGTGATGTCCGGGCACGGCCCCATGTTCAGATCGCCAGTAACAGAAAAGAAAGTAAAGTAATAGAAGGCTGGACACGGGGGCGTGTTCAGTGAGCACGCCCCGTGTCCAGGTACCTGAACTGGGCATTTTTCTGCAGATGGTTGAGCACGGGGCGAGTTGGCTGAGCACGGCCCCGTGCTGAACTTGCTGTAATGAAGAAAAATCGGCGGGAGGCTCTGTTTTTATGCATGGGGTGCTGGTGCAAGTTTCCCTTGGTATCCTTCACCATCCCAAGTGTGTTTTTCCCATTACATCATCATCCAGACACAAAATTAATTAAAACCATCATTCATTCAAATAGAGAAAGTTACATAATAATCCTATTAAAATTCTTGATAAATAGGTCAAAAGAAAAACAAGAAGTCTAAACCAAGAAGTTCTAGCCTAAAGTTTATTCTATTAGCAAAATTTTCGAAAAGATAATTCTTTTGGTTTGATGCGGCTCGAAGAACTTCTTCCTCCGGATATGGGTTCCTCATACGTCGGCGAGCCATTCCTCTATCTCTCTTGGGAGAAGAAAGGCGGGCTCATTTACATCAGTTTAAGGGGGTGCAATCTCCAATGGGACTTCTTGTAAATGTTCAAGAGGAGGCTCCACGGGGATGTCATCCCACCCGGTGAGATTATTGACTCCAAGTGCTAGGTTCCAATCCTTTTGAGGGAGGATTGGCTCCATGGGAGGTGTCACAAGAATGTTCAACCTCTGGTGTAAGAAGTTGATTTCTTGAAAACTGTTTTCCAACCCCACCGTAAGATAATATATACGGTCTATGAGGACCTCCTCTACCGAGGTCATCTCATCAAGAGCTTCACGTAATGCCATCACGTAGCGTACGAGAGTTGCTTCAATCGAAGACCTCCTTTCCCTCCGACTGTTTCTGGAATGTGCAGAAGAAGTTCCACTGTTTTGGCTCGACATTCTACGAAAATAAACTGAAAAAAAAGTTCATTTTAATGAAACAGTAGCCTCGGACACGGCCCTGTGCTCAATGAGCACGGCCCCGTGTTCACCTTTCTGCAGAATTTTGGAACAAGGAATCTTGGAGTTTTAAATTATTTTTCCAACTTAAGAAGCGTTTTTTGAGCATAAATAACTTAAAACAATGTTGTAACACTTATTTATAACAAGATTTCTTGAACAAAAATCTAACAAATATCACAATAAAGCTTGGAATCATGGTGATCTCAAGCTTTAATGGAGGTGTTGAGGTGAAAAATGAAGAAGAAGGGAATGGACAAGAGAGGAAAGGACAAGATGGTTGTTGAGAACCTTCTTTTAGAAAATACCTAGGATAGTATGTGTGAAGATCCCACCAAATCTCTGTCCCTGGAATGGTCCAAATGTGCAGGATTCTTGGCTGCATTTATAGAAAACGACAGCACGCTGCACACGGCCCCGTGTCGGCTGGACACGGCCCCGTGTGCAGACGAAGCCCTGACACATTTTGTCCATATTCTGACAAAAAGTCAGAAAGGAATCTTTTGGTGGACACGGGGGCGTGTTGACCTGGACACGGCCCCGTGTCGAGAGGCTGTTTATGAAGTTTCATCTATTTCTAAGGAATTCATTCTGATCGGGTGGTTCCTTACTAGATGGAACAACCCCAAAGTGCCTAAGATACCTTAATTGCTCTAGACTAAGACGAGAACGCAAGAGGTTGTCGGTGAGGGTGATTCCTATGCTATATGTAGGTGGACAAGTCCAACCCTTTCCTGGGCTCTCGTTAAAGAAGGTGTATGCTGAATCGCTCAGGTCTATGTATGCATCGAACGAAGTCGGGGAGTCCTTCACAGCACAATCGACACAGGGACGACTATCGCTCAAGTCTTCGCTAGAGTTAGAAGTGATTTCGGGAACAACGAAGTTGTTTTTATTCGAATGCGATCCCAATAATTCTTCTTGGGTATCTTCTTGAGGTGAATTAATGGAATCCATTTCAAGTTCCTTTACCCAATTAAGAATTAAATCCTTCATTTGAAATAATTCGTCAAGAAGCATTTCTCCTAGAAGATTCGATTGGGAGCATTCGAGGGAGAGATATGGATTATTTTTACTTTCGCCCCTCTTAAGGCTACAGGAAAACAATGGGTCTATATAATGGGGCTTATAATTTAGAAAATAACATTCTAAATCTTTATGAGGGCCACCACATATTTGACACCATGTACCATAAGAGTGCCGAAAGTAAAAAATATCAGTATCACTCATGTTTGTGTCAGAAATTACCAACCGTCGGGATCTTACGGTTCTGTTTTCAATAACTGAAACTTGGGCACGGGGCGTGTTGAGTGGGCACGGCCCCGTGTTCAGCTTACTGTCTGACTTAAAACAGGATTGCAAGTACCAAAGATTGGGCACGGGGGCGTGTTCAGCAGGCACGCCCCGTGCTGAGTTCTGCAAAAGCTGGAAATCTAAAAAAAATCCTAAAACAAATCCTAAAAAAAATAGAAAAATAAAAATAAATAAGAAAAAATGATTAGGCCGTTGATTCCTAACTTTCTTAAAATCCTTGTGTCCTCGGCAACGGCGCCAAAAACTTGAAGCGCGTGTAGTGTTATAGATTTTTAATATATATTTTAAGCCCTTTAACACTTTTTAGCCAAGTTTTAAATTTATAAAACACGATATTTACTAACACTAAACACGCATATGGGCAAGTGCAACCATCGTGAGCATAGTATAGTGTTGGTAAGATACCGAGGTCGTCCAAGGACACAAGAGCTTTTAATACCAGTTTATCCTCAACGTCTAATCAAATCAAAAGTTTAGAAAAAGGTTTTAAACTAGAAAAAATAAAACTAACTAAAGTGCTGAAAAATAAAATAAAATAAAATAAAAAAATAGTTAGACAATATGAATCACTTGGATCCGACTTGTGTTTAGTGTAACCTTTGATTATTTCCGCACTTTTGCACTTTTTAAGAGATTATCTTGGTTATTGTAGTAGGCCCCTCTTCTGAAGGTGACGTTACCCTCAACCCAGTAGTTTGAGTCAGCAAGGATACAACCCTAAAGGGTTGGATTATTGAAAGATAATTAATTAAGTTATTAATGCATATTGTGGTAGGCCCCTCTTCTAGAGGTGACATTACCCTCGGCTAAGTAGTCTGAGTCAGAAGGGATACAGTCCTAAGTAGCCGGGTTAAAGTTTTAATAGTAGTTTATATATGAGGGGATCAAGGAGTTCGGACCCCCGCCATCCAATACCAGTGGGTATTGAAGGAGGTCCTATTAAAGTTAACCCAGGTCCTTGCAGGATCTATACATTGAACAAGGCAAGACTCTTACCAAACCGTTCCCTTAACCCCCGACCAGGTAGCCAACATACCTCCTGTTAGGCCCTAAAGTGTGAGACCGACGCATCAAATTAACATAACGGGCTATGGTTACGAACTGGGCTTTACTGGGTTAGTTTATATTAGGTTGTGGACCTTTATAGGTCACTTGGGCCAAGCTTTAGGCCATGTGGGCCAAGCAGGCCCAAGGGAAGCCCATGTAGGGAAGTGGGCTTGGTTGAGTATATAAACAAGTTTCTAACTTGTTTTTAGGGTTAAACCTTTAGAACCTCCAAGTTACAGAATTCCTAGAGAAACGAGGGTGGAGGCGATTCGACTATGGTGTACTCATACCAAACGTTTTTGCTTGTTCAAGTAATAGAAACGTGTGTGAGTTAAAAGTTATTTCCGTGTTCTTGTTTATTTTTCGGTTTATCTTGAATCTCACCAAGTTTGGATTCCGCACAAACTTGGTGATTGTTTGATATCATTGAAAGATCCGGTTTTCGGGACTTACAAGTGGTATCAGAGCCATTAGAACCTATTTCTAGGCTCGGTGTGATATCAAAGATTCAAGATTTTCGTTATTTTTGGGTTGGTGTTCTTCACGTTCTTCATGTTCTTCATAGTATTCATTGGTTTTTGTTGAAAATTTGTCATATTTTGCTTTTCGATCTGATTGGAAATGTGTTAAAAGTTTTTAAAAATATTGATAAATTTCAAAAAGATTTTGGTTGCTGAAATCTCGAGTTTTCTGTTAATATTAAAAACATTTCCAAAAACATATATTTTGACATATCACATCTGATTTCGTGTCCCATCTGTCATCATTTGAGATTTGAGTTATCTCTACAAGGTCTCGAGTCAACAGGTGTCTCCACTTTTTCAGGAAGTATCGCCACCACAGTTCTCGATTCGCAATCACAAAAGGAATTCTCGAGTCTCATCTTTTCACGGTCTCGACTCAGAAGGTCTCGAGTCTTCTACAATTGGTCTCGAGTAGCAACCAAATCCAGTCGAAACCAGAGTCTCGAGTCATCAACTTCATCCACGGTCTCGACTCTCATCACCACAAGTCTCGAGTTATCTCTTTCATGGTTCCGAGTCGCAACCAAGATCTCGAGTATCAACATCCAAGGTCTCGACTGACATCACCTGCTTTCAAGGTCTCGAGTCATCATCACCTTACTGGTCTCGAGTCATCTTCTTCCCGAGCAGTCTCGAGTCGCAACCTCGGTTTCGACTCGCAACCGCATTCACAGTTCCGACTCACATCCACGGTTCTGAGTCCCTGTTTCGAGTCGCAACATTCTTGAGTTGCAACCTTCAATCACCACTTCCATCAACATCATTCACCATCTCCATTCAACTCCTTTATCGACACTGTTACACCTTCGCATATCGACACCGCCTCTTCTCCGATAACTATTTGCCGGAAACCTGCAACTCCGGTCACTGTTCATCTTGACATCATCACGTTTCCATCATCGTCGTTCTTCATCACCTGTCGTCCACCTTCATCGTAAAACATCCATCTTCTCCAGTGACTCCCGACGATCTCCGGTTACCATCTCCGAGCACCGCCACCATCGATCAGTCGCCTGAGACTTATAATTAGGGTTACGGTTCTGGGGTTTACGAAGAAGGAGATAAGAACGTGATTTGTCGTTTATGTTTTAATAATAATAATAATAATTGATTAATCATTTAGTAATAATTACCTAATCATTAGTTACTTATAATAATAATAATAAGTAATTTAAAAAAAAAAGTTGTTTTATAATTAAAAAAAATATATATATATAAAATAAAAATAAATAAAATAAAAAAGGAGGTTTGTTTGGTTTGTGATAAGTTTTGACAGATTTTGATGTGCAGTTCAGAAAGCGGGTTCACGGGTTTGAGTTAGCAAGTACACGGGTTCTCGTTTGGTTTGTGTTTTGAGGAGAAAACCAAAATTATCAACCACCCGCTGAAATTATGGCATTCATATTTCACAACCTGTGGTTCAAGAAATGACTGTTGAAGATGTACTTTCTGTTTTCTGTACTCCTGAGTGTAGGGAAAGGGTTGAAGCTTACAGAATACATAATGCTGAGCTAATTCAGGATTATCAAGATATAAAAAATAAAAACTTCACATTATCTAAAAATGAAAAACTTTATAAAGAAAAGATTGAAGCTCAGCGTAAAGACATCATCAAACTCAAAGATGATGTAAGTGTAAAAACAGCCCATTTTCTTGAAGCTCAGGAGAAAGTATGTATTTTGACTAAGGAACTGGAAGATATCAGAAATAGATATAAAATAAATGAGCTTAATATTAAGAAATTTGATTCTTCCAGCAAATTAGTCAAAAACTTGTGTGATCAACAGCTCGCATACAAGGATAAGAAAGGGTGTGGTTTGGGTTTCAATCAAGTTCCTCCTCCATATAATGACAACTACACATATTTACCCATGACTGAGGAGGAATTGATGAATGAGGACAAGATGGCTTACGGTCCTATAACTGATAAGTCATCAATCAACAGCAGACCTTTTGATAAACGAGCGAGTCCTTCGGTAAATTTTGTTTCAAAGGGTACTTTTGATCCTAATGCTTCGTCTTCCCTTGCAGATGAAGTAGTTGAAGTAAAAGTTGAAAATGTAGTTGGGGATGAACAAGCATCAGAGTCTGATTCTTCTGAAAATTTAATAAATGAACCTAATCCAGACTCTATTTCGACGTTTGATTTTTTTAAGGTTTTTCGCTCTATGATTAATTTCAGGCCTGATGATTTGGGCGAAAACCTTGATGCTTGCGTAATAGAGACTGAATCGGCAAAGGAAACAAATGAGCCAGCTGAACCATCTGATTCCAAATGTGAATCATCGGAAGTAGCTGATTCTGAGAAATTGGAATCAGTTGATTCTAGTGGATTCAGCTCAAAGGCGTCATGTGCAGAACCGTCTTGTGCTGAAAATTTGTCTAATGTTTCAGTTGAAGTTTTTGCTGAAGTTTCTGGTGTTTCATCTGTTAAACCAGAAGTCTCGGATCCTACCAAAGCTGATGAAGTGAAAACTGACGTGAACAAGGCTCCAAGTACGCAAGCTGAACAATCTGAGCCTTCTGTTAGTGATGAAAAGGTTCAGATCAAGCAACAAGAGCCGAAGCGAGCAGGTAAAGGACGCGGAAATAAGAAGCCTAAACATCACAGACGATCAGGCTCTCCACAGTCCTCAACGGGCAGCAATAGTTCTCAAAAGACCCGTGACGTGAAAAATGCTTTTGTTAAGCCAGTCATTAATGGCAAATGTGAGAAATATGCATTTGACTGTGCTAACAAAGCTTTCGGAAAGACTGGTGAGATTTCTGAACAAGACTTGCAGTCTAAACAAAACAAGAAGAATCAAAAGAAATCTCCACCACTGAAGGCCCCAGCAAACGACAAGTACAGACATCCAAATTCATCCTCGTTTGCAAGAAATGTGCAAGGAAAACAAGCACAAAAAGGACCAGTTCATCCTTCAGGGCCTGCAAGAGATACACAAGATGATCAGAATGTCTTCTACGTGAAGAGACAAACATGCTTTAATTGCGGCATTGCTGGTCACATTGCTCAGAACTGCACAAATCATTCCCATGAACCGTATTATGCTCAAAATCAGAGGGTTACACCTAAGGATAAATACCATTCTAAGCCAATGAAGGTATCATCACCTAAGGCGAAGAATGTGAATCCCAAGGTTAAACCTTCTAATGGGGATTGGAACGCTGCTAAAAACAAACGCAAGGCTGTTCAAGAACAAAAACGTCTTTCTAAAACTGAATCAGCTAATGTTGCTCAACCGAATGCAACAAACACGTTTGTTAAACTGAAACAGATTTGGAAACCCAAATCCAAAGCAGCAATATCTCCAATCCTTGAAACCAAAGGGGACCTATGTTTAAAAGAAGTGTCTTATTTTGATGCTTCAGGAAATCCCAGGACCACGATGGCCTGGGTACCAATGTCTTACTAATCTCCTTACTTTTCAGGAACAACTAAGGAGGAGCTGTTGACAATCTCTGGAATGTTGATAGCGATTGTTCCAGAGATAAAAAAACGGGTAACATTTCACTGTTGCAAAAAGTTCAAATTTTTTTTACAGAATATGTTTCCTTTGGAGGAGATAACAGAAGTAAGATAATGATCAGCAAAAGGTACCGTTTAAATTCAGTACTTTGATTTGAATTTGATTAGTCTTCAATCTAATGATGGAACGGTTAAGCAAAAATATTTTTTCTCTTTCTTAGTTCATTACTTTGTATATGAAGTGTCCTTTCTCTAGTAAATGGTAAATTTGCGCAAAAATACAAGATTTATGCACAAATTTAGGGGGGGAGAGGAACATATAGATAGATATAGAGTTTAAGGGGGAGAAAACTCAGAAAAAGAAAAACACAAAAAGAGTTTGCTGTATATATTTGCATTGTTTTAGGGAAAAAGAAAGATTGCATGATATGGGAAGTGAAATAAATGTTCGTGTTAAAGGGTTTGACTAACACATGTAAGGTGCCATAGCTGAAAAGACTAGGATCTACTGCGATATGTCGATAGGCTTGATGCTCAACATGATAAAAGATACTAAGTGATATAAACATAACGAACTATGTACCATGTGGGTAACATACCAACGGCGTATGATTTTATGGGCTTAAATCTTGCGTTGATAGATAGCCAACATCTGAGGTTTTGGGTCTTTATATTGTTGAATCATCCGGGGATATCTTGGCTGTCCTTCTGTTCAGAACTAAAATTGTACATGAACCCAGGAAAGAAAGTCACTTGGAATTAGCTCATTTCTATTTGAATGTCTGTATGTTGTCCCGATACACACAATTTTGATCTGATTCTGAAATCTTCTCTGAAAAAGTCGTGTACCTCCTCTGCTGCATCCAGATATATGCTGACCTGGAGGTGCAAGGCAACGACAGCTTCTGCTGCATCCAGATACATGCTGACCTAGCTGTACGTTGTCGCGCTATAGATCTAATACACCCGAAAGAGGCCGTCAAGTGCCCAAAAGAAACCCAAGAAACCTATATCAAACTGAGAAAAACTCATTTGATCTGTATATTATACCATCTCTGCAAAAGATCTATTCTGTTCTCTTCTCAACCTATTCCCAGTTAAGATTTCAGAAATCTGGATTGGACTTGTGAAATATGTGGTAGGGAAGATACTTGCATGATAGAGTGTGTTGTTTATATTTCCAGGATTTGATTAGTATTAATTTGGGTGTTCATTGTTAAGAAATCAAAACATGATAAAACAGATTATATGCAGACCTAGACACAGTCAGGATATCTTAAAGGATGACATCAGTATACTCACCTGCTACGATGAATCGTTGTGCTTACCTTGATCGCGGGGGTATGCCTTGGAATGGGACACACGGGTATAATAGTATAATATTACCTTAAGCATATCACGAAGTTAAAAAATTGAAAGTTGAGCGTTAAAGTTTAAGTGGACAAACATATTGGCAATCGCATAGACCAGTTTGATTAGGCTCGTACTGAAAAGTGTTCCTTAGTCTGCCTGAGAACGAATTTTGATCCCATTGCAATTGTAATTGTATATTATGGTAGTTGTTTATATTTTGAGTTTTTTTATTTGTTTTTAGTTCTTAAAATAAAAATAAAAAAATTGAAAAATTCAAAAATACAAAAATAGTGTCTTGTTTTTCTATAAAACCAAAAATAAAAAATAGAGTGTTTATTTATTTTTCTTAAAATTAAAAATGTAACCGTTCTTGAAGATTTGACTGATCATCAAAAGTTGAAAGAATTTAAATTGTGAAATCCGAGTACAAGTACTTGGATGTACCTAGTGTTCATGTGGTACGTTCCTCTGTTGTATAAGAAATGTTTGCTTATGAGTTTGTGAGCATGTGGAGAACTTGATTTCAATCAAGAACAGGGGTTGATGAAGACTGAGATGCTGTTAGTTGCTGAAGAAGCCTGAAGCATTACAACAACAAGTTGTACCTGAGTTAGAAGAACCGGATACAAAACGTCGTCTGACAGTGAAAGTACATTTGAAGAAGTACCTGTGAACCTACTTGAAAGAACAAGATTGAAGAAGAAAAGAGCTGCTGAGAATCCTCCTCTCACATTCCTTTTAACAAGATTTTCAAGCAAAGCTGGTCGAGATCCTGATATGAAGCTAACCACAAGAGCTGGAAAAAAAAAAACCAGTGCTAAGAGTTCAGAAGTCAAGAACTACCACAACATCTGCAGCATAGCGACGACCATAGACTTCGTTGAAGACGTTGCTGAATTCATGCTATGAAGGCAATTTGATGGCATCAGTCTAGGGGGAGATTGTTAGGCCCTAAAGTGTGAGACTGACGCATCAAATTAACATAACGGGCTATGGTTACGAACTGGGCTTTACTGGGTTAGTTTATATTAGGTTGTGGACCTTTATAGGTCACTTGGGCCAAGCTTTAGGCCATGTGGGCCAAGCAGGCCCAAGGGAAGCCCATGTAGGGAAGTGGGCTTGGTTGAGTATATAAACAAGTTTCTAACTTGTTTTTAGGGTTAAACCTTTAGAACCTCCAAGTTACAGAATTCCTAGAGAAACGAGGGTGGAGGCGATTCGATTGTGGTGTACTCAAACCAGACGTTTTTGCTTGTTCAAGTAATAGAAACGTGTGTGAGTTAAAAGTTATTTCCGTGTTCTTGTTTGTTTTTCGGTTTATCTTGAATCTCACCAAGTTTGGATTCCGCACAAACTTGGTGATTGTTTGATATCATTGAAAGATCCGGTTTTCGGGACTTACACCTCCATATAGACCGTGGAGATATGAATGGTGAAAATCTTTTATTTTATAGACAGTAAAAGAATGCCAAGACACCACGGACAAACTATAAGGAAGACTCACCTTCAACATAAGAAACTAGTTATTAAAGTTATTAATACATAACCAAATAAAAAGTGCGAAAAGATTAAAAATAAAAAAGTATTACACTAGACACTTGTCTTCACCAAGTGATGTAAGAGACTTAGGCAAACATGGCCTTTGATTGTCAAGAACTCTTACGATCAATCTTGGATCCCGAGACTACTCACACACTCTATGATGGATGATGGATGATGGTGGTGGATGATGGTGTTGTGGTGGTGGTGGAGTGTGGGTGAAGTGTGAGAGAGGTGGTTTGCCAAAGGATGGTTTGCAAATGAGCCAAGCACCCCTATTTATAGCCTGCACAGAAGCCCGGACACGGCCCCGTGTCCATTGGGCACGGCCCCGTGTCCACCCGTCTTCTCTTTCTTCATTAAATGCAGTTTGTCTGCATTAGTTGACCACGCCCCCGTGTCCGCTGGGCACGACCCCGTGTGCAGAAGCATATCTGTACTATCAAGATTTCCTCAGATTCTGCGAATCTTAGAGTTGACCACGGCCCCGTGTCCGCTAGGCACGCCCCAGTGGTGGGTGATAGAAGATTCTACAGCTTTGTCTTTTCTGCAGACACTTGGGCACGCCCCCGTGCTCATTGAGCCCGGGGCGTCTTTAGCCTTCTGTTCTCTTGTTTTGCTTGGGAAGATGCTGTCGAGGGGTCGGGCATGCCACGTTTATTCCTTTTCTTGTATTTATGTTAGATTTAGCTGCCTTTTGCTTCTTTTGTTCATTTGAGCTCATTTAATCCTGAAAATACAAAAGGAAGACAAAAACACACTTTTTCCAACATTAGTACTAAAAAGGGTTAGTTTAATGCCACATTTGATGTAATTTATATGTTGCATTTTGCGCACATCACACGCGCCGAGCCCAGGTTACCCTGGCGTGCCACGTGACAGAGGACCAAAATCAGCAACTCAGTTTCAGCATCCAGCTTGATTTCCAGGGTTAATTATGTAAAATTCTCAATACCTGGAGCTGGTTTTGGGTCCCCATTGTATTTAAATACCATGTGCACAAATGTAGGGCCAAGATTACACCTTCCTAACACTTGGAATGATCTTGATGATCCAATCTTCCTATAAACAGCAAGGGGCTTGTCACACCCCGACCACGTAAAACATCAAATCGTGGCGGAAACGTCGGGGAGTGTTGTAACAGAATTAATTGTTTCACAACCATGGAAATTAAAGTTACGTTTTATTTATCAAACAAGAAAGTTACATTGTCTTAAACAAGAAACAAAGAGTACATATCATAATTAAACTAAGTCTATCTTCATTTTAAGTCTCTAAGGCACAGGTCCGCCCTAGTGTCATGATCATCATTCTAAGCAACAGCTCCTGAAAACACATGTGAAAATAGGTACGTCAGCATAAAAATGCCTGTGAGATACATAGGTTTTGTGAAAATAGGGTTCATGACTTATAAGTTTAGAAAAAGTTGTTTAGCAAAAGTCAGTCATGAACCTTGTAAATTGTTTTGTTTTGTAAATTATTTAAAAAGCGATAAGATCAAATGATATGTATAAATAAAAGAATAATGTGTGGTTAAATGTATAACCAAGTAAAATGTGTTGTATAAAGTAAATTGTTTGTAAACCAAAGTCTGGTGAAAATCGTGTTACTTGTGTAAAATGTATAAGTCCAAATTGAATGATTTAAATAACGCTATGATATGTAATATAATACAAACACTTATATATAGGAAGTACCAACGGCGTATCCACCATGCTTGTATCATATTACTCACATCTCGTTACTTAAGTCACTTAAACAAACCACCAATGTATAAAGTCTATGTTTAAACCAATTGTCAAAAGTCCTTGTATAAATCATATCAAATGTTAATAGTCCAAATGTAGTCAAGTAATGTGTAGCAAATGTTATGTCTGGTAAGTAGTGTGTTGTTACATAAACCAAAGGTAAGAATGTACAAAACAAGGTATTTTGAATATATCAAGAAGTTATGTTTTGCAAAGTAATGCATGTTACATTGAGACAAACATTTATGTGGTAAGTTAACGCATACATTCAAGCCTTGAGACAGTCGGACAACCCTTTTAGTCAAGGTTATCAAAATAAATGTTTTCGGATTCAGTCATTCCTTACATCCAAACAAACCCGAGATGTCAGGAATGGGATTTGTCAAGTCCTATGGTACCAGTACTTACTACCGAGCGGCGTAGCTAATGTTAATGAACGTATATAAGTCTCGTTTGTGCAAACCAAATGTTATAGCAATTGTATACATGTCATATGAAAACAATGTACTAAGTATGCTAAGTTAACATACAAAGCAGAAAAGTCATGTAAATCAATGTAATGTAAAACAATGTACTAAGTATGCACACAATGGACATACATAGCATGAAATGTAATGAAATCATGTACTATAATGTACTAATGAACATAACAAGCATATGATATGAAAGCATGAAAAGCACGAAAGTAACAAGTAGGCACATGTGTTTCACCCCAAAACGTTTGGAAAACAGTAAAAGAGGGGTCTATGTACTCACCTGAGATTGCTTAGTAGTCCTTGAGTAACAACCAAACAATGCTAGAGATCACGGATATCAAACGGCACCTAATATAGGTAACTATGTTAATAAACCGGACCTATATCGGAGGATTGGATAGAATGAGGGTTCGTAAACCAAACGAGTATGGAGACTCGTGTAATATGGTTTAACAAAGCCTACATACTAAATGAAACCTAATCTAAGTGCTTACGACCCATTACGACCCGTTTAGGTAGCTTATGCTACTTTAACGCGTCGTTCGCGTAAAACGCGTTCGGAACTCCTAACTAGTCCTATGATAAGTAAAATATGCCTTAACATGTCTAATATTGTTGCCAAATCAGTTTAGATACCAAAAGTTCTGTTACATATGTTTAAAATGAATTTTGGCATCAAAGGGGTATTTTGATAATTTAGCTAAGGCATATAAACTACCTATCATACAACTAACTAAACGTCGTGACCATAAGGTATAACCTCGGAAGGTTATTCCCTATACACTATGGTCACCTAAGGTATTTGGTCGGATCCTAATGATCGACCAAATGGGTCGGGTTCGAAGGTATAAGCGATTTATTAGATCGCTTACCCTTACGACCCTAGACAACGTGGTAATCAGTAGGCATAGTCACAAGGGACTATAACCATCGTGATTACGCTCACGTTGCGAAGTTCAAACGAACTTCGCATTGACCATAAACTGGTCAATGCAGAAAGTCAAAAAAAGTTTGACTTTCGGACTCGAAAAGCAATAAAAGAACGAAGGAATACTTACAAAGGGTCCCCGAAAGCTAATCTTGATCCAAGTAGCTCAGGTATGAAACAATGGTTTCAACTTAGAGCTTCTAAGATCAGATTCTTGTGGGTTTTACAATGGGGATGGATGGGTATTTATAGGATTCTTCGAACCGTTAGGATCGTTTCTCGAATAACATGATCGAATCTCATCCGTACATTTGTTGGAATGTTGTGGTAACTCATTTTGCCCCCACCACAAGAGTTTGACATGTGGCATTGGCCTTTGGGGGTTTGAAAGGCTGTTAATCAGCAGTTTAATTCACTGAATCTGGTCTGGGAAACTGACGCAGGCCGCGTAAAGGATCACCCTGGGCTTACGCGGGCCGCCTGGGTGTCCTGATCAGAAACAACTTTCAGAAATGGCAGTTTAGGTCCCTGTTGTGGTTTAAGGCCATTTCCGACATGTTTAAGGCCTGTTAAGCCATCTTTAAGGCCCTAAAATGATGCCTAAACATTGTGGAAATGAAACATGCTCAAACATATGCCGGATGTTGGTTCGTTTGGTCGTACGATCGCGATGTTCGCTTAATTACGATGGAATGCGCATAAGGGCGAAAAACGATCCAAATTGCGTGATGAATGGATTTTTGACAAGCCAAACACTAAAGCATAATATTATAATGCTTACATAAATTTTTGGACGTCCGGATGTATTCAGAACGTAAGTTATGCACGAAAATGCAAACTTGTGCACTTTTTGACGCTTTTAGTCCCTGAATGACCCAAAAGTTTATTTTAGCACACCGAACCCCTCAAAGCCTATTTCTAAGATATATAAAGGATATTTAAGGTGTGTTTAACTTATGGTCATGTTCTGGAATGTTCGTTACAGTTCAAATTGGCATACTTTCGCAGTTTGTCAAGTTTAGTCCCTGTAAGCGAATTAACTTGTTTTTGCCATACCAAAGCCTTCAAAACTTATTTCTAAGTTATGTAAAGGTTATTTAAGGTATGTTAAGTATATGTTTATGTTCCAGAGTATTTGTCGCATTAAACTGATTACGTTTACGCACCAGTTTGCGTATAACTCTCCAGAAAGCGATATAGAGTTTGAAATTGAATAAAAGTCAAAACATGAAAAATGTAAAACATAACCAAACAAACATTGGGAACAAATAACTTTGTTTTATTGATAACTGAATTGTTTACAATGATTTCAGACACAGATGTTACAGTCTCCCCTACTTGTGGAAATTTCGTCCCGAAATTTATTTAGAGGAAACTCGAGGGAAAAGATGTGGATACTTCGCCTTCATTTGATCTTTGCGTTCCCAAGTGAACTCGGGTCCACGTTTAGATTCCCAGTGAACCTTGACCAAAGGAATGCGCTTGCGTTTGAGCCACTTGACTTCACGTTCCATGATTTCCACTGGCTTCTCAACAAATTTCAGTGTTTTATCAACACGAATTGCGTCAAGTGGTATGTGGAGGTTCTCATCAGCTAAACACCTCTTGAGATTGGACACGTGAAAGGTTGGATGAACATTTCCAAGTTCAGGAGGTAACTCAAGTCTGTAGGCTACCTTACGGATTCTTTCGACGATCTTGAATGGTCCAACGTATCTAGGTGCAAGTTTACCTTTCTTTCCAAATCTGATCACACCTTTCCAAGGTAAGACCTTAAGTAATACTCGATCACCGACTTGAAATTCCAAGGGCTTGCGTTTTGGGTCTGCGTAACTCTTTTGACGGCTTCTAGCTGTCTGAAGGTTATCACGGACTTTCTTAATCTTGTCAGTTGTCTCTAAAGTGAGGGCAGGTCCAGTAAGCTGAGCCTCACCGATCTCACTCCAGCAGACCGGTGAACGACATTTTCGACCATAGAGAGCCTCGAAAGGAGCCATGTTGATGCTAGAGTGATAACTGTTGTTGTAGGAGAATTCAATTAACGGAAGATGTGAATCCCAACTACCACCAAAATCGATCACACAAGCTCTAAGCATGTCCTCCAGAGTCTGGATTGTTCTTTCAGATTGACCATCCGTTTGCGGATGATAAGCTGTGCTCAGATTAAGTTGGGTCCCCATAGCAGATTGCATGGTTCTCCAAAAATGAGAAGTGAAGAGAGCATCTCTGTCAGAAATGATGTTCAAAGGAACACCATGTCGAGCTACAATTTCATCCACATAGATTTTAGCAAGTTTATCAGCAGAAAAATCCTCACGGATTGGCAAGAAATGCGCTGATTTAGTAAGACGATCAACGACTACCCAGATGGCATCATGACCTTTCTTTGTGCACGGAAGTTTAGTAATGAGATCCATAGTAATGTTTTCCCATTTCCAAACTGGGATCTCTGGTTGCACCAATAAACCAGAAGGACGTTGATGTTCAGCCTTAACCCTAAGACAAGTAAGGCATTTTGATACGTATAAGGCAATGTCTTTCTTCATACCAGGCCACCAATACTGAATACGAAGATCCTTATACATCTTATCTGAGCTAGGATGAACAGAATAACGAGACTTATGGGCTTCATCCATAAGCAAGGTGCGAAGGTTATCTTGGCTTGGGACCCACAAACGGTCCATGAAGTAATACGATCCATTGTCCTTCAGTTCTAAATCAGGTGTTATGTGATAGGGAAATTCCTTATCCATCAAACCTTGTGAAACACAAGATTGTTGAGCCTGAGAAATGCGTGCTTGGATATCGGATCGAGCTTGAATAACAGATTGAACACGAACACAATGAAGCTTAGTACGTTCCTTACGACTCAATGCATCGGCTACGACATTCGCCTTACCAGGATGGTAGCGAATCTCGCAGTCATAGTCGTTTAGAAGCTCCACCCAACGTCGTTGCCTCATGTTGAGTTCTTTCTGATTGAAGATATGCTGAAAACTTTTGTGGTCCGTGAAAACCACACATTTTGTACCGTACAAATAGTGTCTCCAGATCTTGAGAGCGAAGACAACTACACCCAACTCAAGGTCATGAGTGGTGTAGTTTTTCTCATGTATCTTCAACTGCCTCGATGCATATGCTATGACTTTGTTCCTTTGCATCAGAACACAGCCAAGACCCAATTTAGATGCGTCGCAATAAATGACGAAATCATCATTGCCCTCCGACAAAGTCAGAACAGGCGCGTCGCAAAGTTTTTGTTTCAAAGTCAGAAACGCTTCCTCTTGCTTGAATCCCCAATCAAAGGGTTTGTTCTTCTGAGTTAGAGCAGTTAGAGGAACTGCAATCTTTGAGAAGTTTTCAATGAAGCGGCGATAATAACCCGCAAGTCCAAGAAAAGAACGAACCTCAGTAGGAGTAGTAGGCGTATCCCAATCCTTAATCGCACTGATCTTGGAGGGATCTACATGAATACCTTGTTCGTTGACAATATGTCCTAAGAATTGAACCTCTTTAAGCCAGAATTCACACTTGGAGAATTTGGCGAAAAGTTGCTCTTTCTTTAGGAGTTCCAAAGTAAGACGAAGATGTTGCTCGTGATCAGCTCGCGTCTTAGAGTATATCAAAATGTCATCAATAAAAACAATGACGAACTAATCCAAATAAGGCTTGCAGACCCTATTCATTAAGTCCATGAAAACAGCAGGAGCATTAGTCAAACCGAATGGCATGACTGTGAACTCATAATGCCCATAACGAGTGCAGAACGCTGTCTTGGGAATGTCTTCCTCATGCACCCGAAGTTGATGATATCCAGATCGCAGATCAATCTTCGAAAAATAAGAAGCACCTTGTAACTGATCAAAGAGATCATCGATGCGAGGTAGGGGATATCGATTCTTGATGGTAAGCTTGTTAAGCTCACGATAATCGATACACATCCTAAAAGATCCATCCTTCTTCTTGACAAAAAGAACGGGAGCACCCCAAAGTGAAAAGCCAGGACGAATAAAACCTTTGTCAGAGAGCTCCTGAAGCTGCTTAGACAACTCTTGCATCTCAGACGGTGCAAGACGATATGGAGCTCTGGCAATGGGGTTTGCACCAGGTACGAGATCAATACGGAACTCGACTTGGCGTGCTGGAGGTAGACCAGGTAACTCTTCAGGGAATACTTCAGAATAATCCCGAACAACGGGAATATCTTGAATAGATTTACCTTTGCCCTTATCTGCTACAACATGTTCCAAAAAGGACACATAATTCTTTCGCAGATACTTCCGAGCTTTAAAACAAGACATGAGTTTGAGACCACCAGCAGGCTTCTCACCACGAACCTGTAGGATCTCGCATGTCGAAAGCGGCACACGAACAATCTTCTCAAAACAAACTACCTCTGCGCGATGCTTGGCTAACCAATCCATACCCACAATAACGTCGAAGCTTCCAAGTTGCATAGGCGTGAGGTCGATAGGAAAAAGATGGTCGTTAAGGTTCAATTGGCAGTTGCGAAGAACAGAATCAAGAACAATGGGTTCACCACTAGCAACTTCTACTGTCAAGGGTTTTCCTAGTTTCGTTCTAGACACGCGAAGCATTGGCTCAAAAGATAATGACACAAAACTCTTATCGGCACCCGAATCAAAAAGGACAGATGCAGGCTAATTATTAATAAAGAACGTACCGTTCACCACTTCATTGTCCGCTTGTGCCTCTTGTGCATTCATGTTGAAGACTCGACCTCGAGCCTGAGCCTGATTCTGATTTGGATTCTGATTCTGGTTGACTAGCCTTGGGCACCGGTTTCTGTAGTGGGTCAGATCCCCACAATTGTAGCACGAACCAGGAGGAAAATGAGGTCGTGCAGCTTGACCTTGTTGCTGAGCAAGAGGCTGAGCAACTTGTTGGGCTTGGCTCTGAACTGCCTGATTCTGGTTAACAGGAATGCGACAAGTAGCGGCAAGATGACCAATTCTCCCACAGTTAGTGCAATGACGACATTGGAGATGTGGTAGGTGATGGCCGTTACACCTGTTGCACAAAGGTGCATTGCCAAGATATGGCTTCTTGGCTAGTGGTTGCGCAGGCTGATTTGGTGCAGCTTGAGCCTGTGCGGTAACGACATAGTTTTGGGAAGCCATTCGCTTCCTAGAACCCTTTGAGGAACCAGAATTGTTTCCATTCTTGTTTTGACCTTTCTTGCTATCCTCTTTGTCAGACGACTGCTTCTTACCTTTGTCACCCTTTTGTGCAGCTTTCCCTTACAAACCTGCGACTCAGTCAATGTCGCTGCTAACTCGATCGCCTGACGGAGTGTGGTAGGGTTACTACCAGTAATGATGTCTTGTACTGAGTCAGGTAGACCATCGATGTACCTTTCGATAGCCTTGTCGAGTGGGGTAACCATTGTTGGGCAAAGCAGACTCAGCTCCTCAAACCTATCAGTATACGCCCGATGCTCACCACTATCTTGTTTCAAGTCATCGAACTCTCTCTCCAAAGCTCGCTGTTCATGACGAGGACAAAACTCCCTCATCATAAGGGCCCTAAGTTCGGCCCAAGTTTGTGCTAGAGCAACTTCTGCACCACGGTCTCTCATAACCCCGTTCCACCATGTGAGAGCCCTCTTCTGAAACACACTCGAAGAAAACTCGACCTTGCGATTTTCAGGACACTGCACATGGCGAAAAGTATTCTCAATGCTCTCGAACCATTGAAGAAGCCCAGTCGCTCCATCAGAACCACTAAACTTGAGTGGTTTAGCCGAGTTAAAATCCTTGAATTTGCAGGGAGCATTGTTGTTGTTGTTGGCTTGGTTCCATTGAGCAAAAAGGTTTGGGAATTGAGCAGCCATTTGCTGCGCAATGATTTCTGCCAATTCGGCAGTTGCTATCTGGTTTTCGCGTCGAGGAGGCATTCTAAAAGAGGAAAACATGAAAGGAAACGAGTGAGACGATTGGATGAATAGAATGAGATGAATCAAAATCAACAAAAGCAAAGATGGTGGTCATTCGTTCGCATCACAAAGCAAACAAACGACACACATGGTGACTAATCAAAGTAAATGGGTTAAAAATGATGTATCGCGAAGACATGCTTGCCGATAAGTGAACACTCACCCCAAGAGTTCCCAGGTAAGAGTGACTGGTCCGATTATGTGGATTTGTACGAACACTCTAGCCTTAGACAGAAAACCCAGGGTACAGGCATTCACTCTTCCAGTTTGCACGTGTTCACACTATTTAGAACCCAAAACTTTGACGAGATTTTGAAAATTTGAAAGGCACAAGGCCAAAAATCAAACTGGAAGGGTTCAAAACCTTACAACAGAGGGTTCAAAACCTAGTAATCAATCATCCAAAAACAGATGATTAATTTTCAAAGCGGATTCGAACTTGATGTTCCCGTTGTGGTTATCACCTAAGGATAGGTGAAGTGCATGTTTTAAAATCTAAACACAAGATAACTTGTGTTGGGGTCCTAGAAAGGTTATAGTCTAGGTCAAAGCATTACTAATAACCTAATTCCCTATAACCATTAGCTCTGATACCAACACTTCTGTCACACCCCGACCACGTAAAACATCAAATCGTGGCGGAAACGTCGGGGAGTGTTGTAACAGAATTAATTGTTTCACAACCATGGAAATTAAAGTTACGTTTTATTTATCAAACAAGAAAGTTACATTGTCTTAAACAAGAAACAAAGAGTACATATCATAATTAAACTAAGTCTATCTTCATTTTAAGTCTCTAAGGCACAGGTCTGCCCTAGTGTCACGATCATCATCCTAAGCAACAGCTCCTGAAAACACATGTGAAAATAGGTACGTCAGCATAAAAATGCCTGTGAGATACATAGGTTTTGTGAAAATAGGGTTCATGACTTATAAGTTTAGAAAAAGTTGTTTAGCAAAAGTCAGTCATGAACCTTGTAAATTGTTTTGTTTTGTAAATTATTTAAAAAGCGATAAGATCAAATGATATGTATAAATAAAAGAATAATGTGTGGTTAAATGTATAACCAAGTAAAATGTGTTGTATAAAGTAAATTGTTTGTAAACCAAAGTCTGGTGAAAATCGTGTTACTTGTGTAAAATGTATAAGTCCAAATTGAATGATTTAAATAACGCTATGATATATAATATAATACAAACACTTATATATAGAAGTACCAACGGCGTATCCACCATGCTTGTATCATATTACTCACATCTCGTTACTTAAGT